>CAEFZX010012032.1:0-25442 GCA_903066825.1 Alfaro cultratus | reverse complement strand
AGACAATCTAAACGACCTAAAGACAATCTAAATGACCTAAAGACAATCTAAACGATCTACTGTAAAGACAATCTAAACGATCTACTGTAAAGACAATCTAAACGATCTAAAGACAATCTAAACGATCTAAAGACAATCTAAACGATCTAAAGACAATCTAAATCATCTAAAGACAATCTAAATGATCTAAAGATGTGTGTAAAAAACCACATCTTCAGTTATTACAGGTAGAAACCAGCAATCAGGCCCCAAATCTGACCTGAACCTTTAGACCCACTTAAAGACAGTAACAAAGTCGGCCTTCTACCACCTGAAGAAGATTTTCAGGATTTCGGTTTCTGTGCTCCACAAATCTGGAACAAACTTCTAGAAAGCTGTAAACCTGCTGAAACACTGACTTTCCTATAGGAAATATGCTGAAACAACATCAAAGATGCTTTACGATTAAATCAGTCATTCCCTTTCACACACACATTTACATCCTGGTGGGTAAGTGCCAGGATGTAAATTAATTATTGTAAATTAATTACAGTTAATTATTGCAAACAAAATCCAACCAATTTATAAAGTAAACATTTAGTATTCATTGTTAAAATCATCTGGTGACAGACGGGGATCAGTCTGGACAGGTTACTAATATCATGGTGGAAGTACATTTTCAGTTCAATATTTCACATTAGTAATTTTCCCATATTGACTTCTTCTCTTCTGTATTTCCTTATTTCTGTTTTGAACTTCTTTTTGATATATAATGATAATGATTTAAGGTGTCAGCACAAATGAAATCCCATCAATTATGTGCAAAATCTGTCTGTTGTTGAGACAGTGGCAGGAATCCTGGAAAAGAAAAATGTGAAAGATTTATCATAGTAAAGCAAAGCAAAAAAATATTAATAATAATAATCTGCTTTGCATTACATATTTTGTTTTCTTTGTTGTTTTGTAAAAATATCAACCGTCTCCATGGTCTTGAGTTAAGCTCGCTTTCTTCTTTGTGCTTTGTATAATAAAGAAAAAACATATCTGCCTTTTCCTATGAAAAATAAAATAAAGCTGCCTTTTTGTTTTCAAAAATAGAAGCAAAATTAAAAAACAACAAAGCAAAATTGTGCGGAAAAAAAATTCTATATATTCCATATGAATGAAAACAATGGATAAGAACAGCTGAGCTTTTTGGAAATACCAGGTTTCTGTTTTTTCTCTCCATATCATTCTCTTTAACAGCAGGGGGTCAGAGTGTGTCTCTGCTACTCTTGATCACGCTGCCATCAGCTCTCAGTGTGATCACAACATTTATGTGGCAC
Source organism: Alfaro cultratus (assembly GCA_903066825.1). Lineage (NCBI taxonomy): Eukaryota > Metazoa > Chordata > Actinopteri > Cyprinodontiformes > Poeciliidae > Alfaro > Alfaro cultratus. The sequence goes on along the minus strand of CAEFZX010012032.1, from coordinate 24,138 downwards.
CAAACAACGACATGTTATCATTATTAATCAGTCAGAGAGAAACGAGGCTAGGCCTCTTTGGAGGAAAAGCTAACAGGCTAACAGTTACCATCAACTGTTAGCCTGGGTCTTTGTGAAAGGTAACCTAATAACTGGGTGGCAAACAGTTGCCATCAACTGTTTGCAATCATTGGCAACATATTTTTTCATCCCAGAAGGCGGGTGTTATTGCTGCCAATCATCCTTGTGAACGCGAGCCCGTCCTCCTGACCCTGATTTGTTGTTTTGGACCAAGAGCGGTGTGTTTCTTCACATAGCAACATCAGGATCTTTTCACTGATTATATTATTGTCTCATATTATACTGTCACGACATGGTTACCGTTTTAACAAACATGTTTTTTAATAAACTGCAGCTTTAACATATAATTTACTAGGATGTCACTACAAATGAGCTTTCTCAGTTTAACTTATCTCACTTTTGAAATCTGTTACAATATTGTACTATTACACCTCTATATACGCTGAGACTAATCAGTTCTCCTTCCCCAGCACTTCCTTGTACGAAGCAGCGTCAGCACCGCCGCTCGACACAACCCAGCAGTAGAATTCCCACAGACATATCACACCACAGAGCTGTGTTATTTAGTTACAGGACATGGAGAAATCTTAATCCTGTGTTTAATGATATTCACTTGACCACTTGGAGGAGTTTCTTTTGATTAATGCGCATCGCTCCCCTGCACCACTGTCCATGCTTGACCTTAATGTCAGCTCATTATCGGCTTAATTGAAAGCAGAAAGTCCGAGCTGAATCCCTTGACCATGCACAGCTTTCAGGATGTGTGAGCAACGTTCTCTGCCATGAACACACACATACACACGGCTACGCACACACACACGCCTGCATACTTGTTCAAACTAATTCCTCTTTGCCTCACAGTTGGAGGTTTGAAGAAGCACCCTCATTAACGAGACGTAACTGTGTGTTGTGTGTGTGTGTGTGTGTGTGTGTGTGTGTGTGTGTAGAGTTTCAGCTGGGGAAAATAGTACCCACAGCCAGAGTTCACGTGTTTATGCACCACAGCGTAATGTCTGGCATTGATTATACCTAATATGATTTAAAGTGAAGGTGTTCCATCCCGGGTTATGATAAGTTTGAGGTTTTTTGTTGTAGTTTAGTTTTATTTCGTTTTGACTTGTTGTTTGTCAAATAGCTTTCAGTAGTTTTTAGCTTTTAGCTAGTTTTTAGTTGTTATTATGAGTTAAATATTGTTTAGGTTTTCTAGCGTCGTAATTTGCCGATATTTGACATAAAGTGCTTGTGTGGGAAAAAAAAAAAAGTCAATTTCACATCAATTCAAAAGTCTAATATATACATTCATAAACTCAAAAACAAAGGAAATTAGAGATATGATTTTAGCATGTTTTAGCTAGTTTTCAAAACATAACTTATAGTTCAGTCAGTTATAGTTTTCCCCCCATTAATTACCATTAGTTAAAGAAAATTTGTTCTAAATTTCAGTTTTCTTTATTTCGTCTGTTTCAGGTAACTATAGCGACCTGGGTTTCGTCCTGTTTCAGTTGCACTGTTGATTCCATGACATCGAAAAGATTCAACATATACATTTAGGTTAGAAGCCGGCAAACCTAAAAATAATTCAGCAAAGGATGACCCGAACAGAATCCTTTCTATTTTTTTGTCACTGACCTTCCAGACTCCTGGGAGGCTGTTGTCAAACTTACCAGCGGCGGGGCTCCAGGTCTGCCCATTCACCCGGCTACAATACGGCAGAGGCCAGGCCGTATTGTAGCCAGGTGAATAGTAGAAGTCATCCAGGGGAGAACAATGCGGCAGCGGCTGGATGAAGTGCAGGTGATCACCCTGAACTTTCTCCTATGAAACCCTTTTCTTTTTCTTTTTCTGTGCACTGACCTTCATAACAATCGCTTTTGTGGAGACGCCAAGCTGGGTGTGGAGAGAAACGGTCAGATAAACGCCCTGCTGATAAACCCCCCGGCTTTTAGTCCAGGCTGCTTTTACTGCTTTTATGTCATTCTGTAATTTTTTAAAATATGTTTTTATATAGAGTCTTGTAAAGTCGATTTCAATAACAAAAGCTGTGTTTTCTGCGCATTATTACAGGTGTTGTTGTTTATCTGGTTTGAACTGAAGAAATGAATCGTCATTTAGCCCTGATTTGACCCCCGTCTCCTTCTGCTCGTTAGAGCGTTTTCATTTTACAGGTATCATTGTTTCTCCCACCTGTAATTAGTGGGAACTGAAGTCGACGCTGAGCTTTAATTTTCACTCAAAAGTCTGGGTTAAAACATTTTAATAGCGGAGGTACGGCGGGAAAAGAAAAGAAAAAAAAGTAGCATTAATAACAGGGCTGAGGCTCATTAATTGCAGCACCGGTTCAATTTCAGTTCAGCTTAAGATAAAAATCCATACTAGTTTTTGAAACTTGCGCCGATGAAAACTCGCATGATCAATAGACAGAAAGCAGATGCAATAACACTGACCTTGTTATTCAGCAGAGCTTCACGTTTTCACCCTCCGACGCTCATTATTCCCGATGGTTATTGGGACACTTCTGGAAAATAGATCGACTTCTCGGCACGCCGGCCCCTCAGAGCGGATCTACAGCGCCTATGGAAAGTATTCACCCCCTTTTTACTGCGTTTACAAAATCGATCACGTTCAGCAAAATGTTACTTTTTGGATTTAAAAAAAGAGAAAAATCCAAAAAAGCTTTTTAAAGCTGCAGTATGTAACTTTTACAAAATGTTTTTTTGCCCCATATTTATTAAACCTTTTACCATGTTGTAAATGTATAATAGAAGACAGATAGTCTGTGAAAATAAAAAATATAAAAAATCAAATTCCTCCTATTGCGGTCTGCAACAATGCACCGCTCCCGGGTCAAAAACAACCAATCAGAGCCAGGGGGAGGGTCTTACAGCTGTCAATCATCCTCCTGTATGCGGCTCGGTGTGCTAATGGTGGAAAAACAATGATTCAGAAGAGAGGGTGGCCTGATAGATAAACAGGCACACACAGACACAATAACATATTTCCACCTACTCACTCAATGTAAACACTCTGCATACACCCTTCAGACTCCCTGGATTAGGTAACGATACACCACAGGGGCAACCAGCCAGCAGAGGGTGAAGAGAAGAGCAGCCCACTGGCCCAGACAAAGGCCTGGACCACCTGGACAACACTGGCCCAGATCCCATCCAGAGACAGGGCCAGAAAAAGTCGATACGGTCCAAACAAGGCAGCCAACCAGAGAAGCACCAGAATAAAACAAGCTTCAATCTTAACTCCATGAACCTCCAACCCCTCCACTGGACCACCCTAACCAGCACACAAACATCTACCACATGCCCCCAACTACAGGGGGGCATCCTGGAAGAGAGCTCCGCCCCCAAAAATCCCAATGAGATCACACCCCCACCGCCACTCAGCACACCACAATGGCCCTGAACTAAACCACTCCAGCTTTACATACAAACACAACAGGTCAGACCACACTGAAACATTAAACCACAAACCCAACACCAGGACAGGATCAGCCCTTCCATCAAGCAGCACCTGGGGGCCAAGGGCCCACATGATACTCCCGCTACCATACAAACCAACATACATCATCCCAGTGCAACCCCCACCAAGCCCAGCTCCATCTCCACCACCCAACCAACCAAAATGTCAACCTACATCATGCTGCAGTGGAGCTTCTCAGCAGCAGGCTCCGGAAAGTTTCTAATGGTAGAAAGTAAAACAAATGCAGCAAGATACAGGAAAGTCCTGGACGACAACATACGTCCATCTGCAAGAGAACTACAACTTCAGAGAACATTTATTTCCTGGCAAGACACCTTCAGACACAGAGAAATGGTTTAAAGACAACAAGATGGCTGTTCTGGAACGGCCCAGTCAAAATCCAGACCTCAATTTCATCGCGATTGAGGGATTGCGGTCAGACTTGATTTAAGTTTCAAACTTTGACAGGCAAAATAGCCAAATGTTGTTGGCCATGATTGACTTATAAAAACAGACAAACATCCTGGGAGGTTCATACTTTTTATAGGCCCTGTACCTTTACTGAAGCTATGTAACCTGACACGGCTAAGGTGACAATCTTTGACCTTGTATAGTTCACAGACATCTACTAGTTGATATGAGGGTTCAAAGCTGAGCATCCGCAGTCTGTGCAGCTACACACCATGTATAAAGAAAGAGAGTATTTTGTAGCCCTACTGGAGCATAAAGGAGTTTCTTTTTATACATTCACCCTTCTTCCTTCATTTGTGAAGAAATTTTAGCAATATCTCACAGTGAAAGGCGCCCATTTTCCTCACATGGACAGTTTTACAGGGACAAACAGCAGGGGATACAAAGAGATCGAACAAGGAAGGCAACTTGAAAGCTGGAGTGAAATGGCACTGGGAAGGGATTATGGTGATTTAAACCTCTTCTGCCCACACGGCCCCTCCTAGAGGAGAGCGGGAACGTAATGAAGACAGTCCATTAGTCCATCCACTCTTTATTTGACACGGTTGCGGCGATTAGACCCACATCTGTGTGTTCGTACATTAAGCGCACGTCAGAAAACGAAAGGAATCGGTTTGTTTGAGTGTGTGGGTGAGCGGCGTGTGTGTGTCTTAACCGCCTATTGTGTGCGTCTTTCTACATGATTCTGTGCGTCATCTCTCCATCTCTGTCATTTTTTATTTTTTTTTAGAAGGGGGGCTGTTCTTTTTTTTCGCTCCCTCCGTCTTGTCTCTTGTCTTAACGGCTTTAGTCAATCGACTGAAACGTCAGGCTTCAGCGAGAGCAGGAGAAGGAGGCAAATTAACGACTCCACATCACAGCACACACACACACACACACGCATGCAACCTGAGTCTGATTTCATCTTCAAAACAGCAACAACAAAAAAAAGAAGAAAATTAAACTGCCTCAGATTATCTGCTATTTGCTTCACTAAAGTCCCTTCTTCTCTGCCTCCTGTTTCCATCATCTTTGTGTTCTTAATGCCTTGCTGCTCTCACCCTGAAAGTGGGCATTTATTTAGCTGGTGGGGGGAAACAAAAATCGAGTCAGAGAGTGGAGGGAGTGGGGAGCGTTGGGTGGGAGTTGGGGGCGAGGAGGGAAATTCACAGGGAGTTGTTCACTCCACTGGTGCCGAAACAAAAGAATTACTGGCACGCTGCAGGCTGACACAGTGTTTACAGGGAGCACAAACATTACACCGGACTGACCATCATTACCATTTTGACAACATATTTTCACCTTCAAAAACAAAACACTCAGCGGGAAAGACGCCAGGGGCAATTCTGAGGGAGCTTTGGATGTTAACCAATATATTCTCATCCGTCAAAAACAAACTCCGCTCCGGGCTACAGCAAATGGCGGAAAGCAGCCCATCCCAGACAGGGAATGCTGCTCTCATGACTATTACTGCGGGACGTTTGGGTTGGGGGGGCGGTTGACTGCAGCCCCACCTTGTGGTGCTGGATGGATACAGCAACTTAGCTAGCTAGAAACTTCACAGTCGGAATAAATCTGTTTAAAACACAAAGGTTTTTAATAAAAGCGGATGCTAACAACTGTTTTTTATCAACCAAAGTAGAAGTAACACAGTTAGCTCTGTCTGGTCCCGCAGCGTATCATGGCGCGCCTCTCCTGGGATAATGGGGGATTTATTAGTGGGTTACGAATGGCTCGGCTCTAAGGAGTTTCCGTTCGTGAGTTTATCTTGGAACTTTTTGTTTAAAGAGGATGCTGTTGCAAGCAAATTGTTACTTTTTGTCGCCACACGTTAGCGATAAAGTAACCCCTGTAAAATCTAATGGACCACTTCATCAAGTGGAACATTAAGTCCATCAAGAGGCTTCAGTATCTTGGAACGTTGGGTTGTTGAAAGCTACGAGACCACAGTTGAAAGCAAATTGTTACTTTCTGTCTGCACACGTTAGCAATAGGTAGCGCTAACGTAGCTCCCATAAAATCTAATGGACCAGTTCATTAATAACAAGGTAAGGACTTCTATTTCTAACAGTAATCTTTTCCTTGTTTTAACTATTAGACAGAAAATGACAGATAACAGTGGAAAGCTCACACACTTGTTAGTTTAACTGTCCAACTGTTAGTAAGACAACACAAAGGCTAGCTAGGGCTGCATTGCTAAAGCTAGCTTGCACAGAAATGGGAAATGAAATGTTGATTTCCACTGAGTTAGTTTATTTCTTTCCTACTTAATAGAGTCACTGAGGGCATTTTATTTGTAAGTTTGCTTAGGGAATTTTTATTTTTGTTCTTGTTGTTGAGTTACAGTCTAAATCAAGTGTAAACTTTCTGTTCAGTTCAGCAGCTATGTTTGCTAATCGACTCTTTCTGCTCCATCTGATAAGGTTTTCCTACCAAAGCAGTTCTACTCCAGTGAGACTTTTTTACAATAGGTTGTATAAATAGTGCCTTGATATCGACGGAGGATATTTGGTCTAAAAGTTAGTTTTCTAAATTAGCAGTCTAAATGTAGAAATGTTGCATCTCAGACTGACAAGTGGAAAAAAGAAAATCTGATGACATGACCTGGGATCAAACCCAAGACCTCTCGCTTGCACACAGTGCCTCAACCTACACAGCTGCACATGATTATACAATGAAAGGATCCATCCAGGGCCTCTCATGTGTTCCTGTCATGCTTTTATTATCTTTCCCATAAAACTGCCAGACCTTTTTTTTTTCAGACCAAATAAAAATGAAGCTCCTCTCCTCATCTGCCCTGTCAGCTCTGCGTCATCTAGACGCTGCCAGACTACGAAAGTGTATTAGTTCAGATTTGAAATACATTCTCAAATTCATGCTAAAAAGCACCCATTTTTATCTTTTATAAGAGTAAACATAGCTTTATCTGTGATGATATCAAGCAAGCGTCTTGTTGTTAGTTCACAGCCTGCATGTTCAAAGATTTGGGGTAAAAGTGACTTTTGTTTCTATCTTCCAGTGCAGATCAAACATGTAAATTTGTCTTCATATTTTTGTTTGATACAGAAATAAATCAATGAAGGCAAAACATCTAAATCTGGTTGAAGCAAAGAGGATAACCTGTAGGTCTAAATCGGGGCTTTATAAAGGACATTTACACATTGACTGATGTGTAAATGTCTTTATGTCACCTCAGCACTAGAAACAGCTTCAGTGTTCCGTTAATTGGTTCTCCTTTCATTTGTAGTTCCTCACAATCCGGAAGCTGGCTTTAGATTGTATTCATTTTTTTGTAGCTCATGTTTGATTATCTTTTTAAGGTAACTCTTAAATTCTGTAGTAGTGAATCATAATGAAAGAAAAGAAAGGATTGATTTTGAAGCAAAAGTAAGATAACGTTGAACATCAAGTCCTGTACAACCTTAGTATTCTAAGTACATATACTTCTCACTATATGTGTTACTTTTTATATACTCCTGGTTTGAATAGTGACTCTTGGGATCAAGGGTGTGGGATTTCCACAGTTCAACAGCATTACGATGGAGTACATAACCTTTAATGTGATGTCACAGAAGGGCTTTCCCCCCATATTTAAATATGAACGGCTGTCTGGGAAGAAAATTGCAACACTTTCTGATTGTCCCCATGTGGTCTTTATCTATTAGCTAAATAAATCTTTCACGGTGTGAGGTGGTGAAGTAGGACATGTAGAGGCAAAGAGTTGATTTGGTATTTTAATGAAAGAAATGATTAAAAAACAAACAAACTTTCAAAGAACACAAGGCACCAGAGCCGAACAAAGTAGGAAACATCAGCGTATCACTGGAGGAACCAGCAAAGTGTGAGTGAAGGTTAAATACTTAGAGAGTGAATGCTGGAACAATGGACTGAGCTGACTGGCAAACAGGTTGCAGGTCTGAAGGGGAGATGCTGAGGAGAGAGAGAAACAATGTCACACGGGCGAGGGAGAGTAAACAAACAGGGGAACTAGGAAAAGGATTCAACAATAACAAAGAATAACGAAGCACAAGGAATAATGAATCTGCTAGAATAACCAAGTAAGGACTGAACTAAAGTAAAACAGAAACACGGCTGATCGAATCAATGAATTAGAGACTAAGGAACACAGAAAAACGAACAATCAAAACAACAAACCCAGAAAAAAACAAAACAGCTCAGAATCCTGACAAAATCAGAGGTGAGCAAATCTTTCTGAGTGTTTCATGACTGTTGTTAGCAGTTGATCAGCGCCATATTGGAGGAGCAGTTGTGTCAAATCCAAAGCAGTGATGCACATGTGCAGTGGGTTACGCATGGGATGTAGGAGCGGTGGTGTTCAAATGATTCAATATTTGGCCATGTTGAATAAATTTATGGTAGCCTGGTTTAACTGGTAAACAATCATGTATGCCACAGCGGGAAATGCATCGGAAGAAAAAAAGCTGCGTTTCCTTCACAAATGTGCACAAACCTTTATATTCTGTTAATGTTGAAAATAATCATTTTCACAATTGCTGTGTTTCCATCCAGTAGGAAATAAAATTAAAATCACACATGGTATGTCACTGAAAATCCTGGCAGCACCTCATGCAAACCGTAACATGAACTATTTTCATAATTCAGCCCTGGGGCTTGCGCTCATCATCGATCAGCCAATCAGTGGAGACGTCGGCGCCTTATTCAGGCGCTGGAGCGAGAAGATATGGATTCAACATGTTAAAGTAATGCACAACTTTTTATGAACTGTGTGATGCAGAGAGAATTCTGCTGGAGCCGGCGGCTCATTGTCTGAAAAAAACAAAAAAACAATCCATCATCCTCCTACCAGTTTCTGTCGTCGTCTTTGTCATTTCCGCCAGTAGCAATATCCGACTGTTGATCATGACTCGTGATGTGAAAAAAGTATGCATTTTTGCATATTGAACCAACTAATCCCAGCAGCAAAAGTTTTATAAAATAGTTTTTTTTTGGTTGTTTTTTTTTTTTTTAATTGGCGCAAATTTATTTTCTTAATTTCAGTTTAAGCATTTTTATGTTCAATGGAAACACAGGAGGGTTACTAACCTAAGGCAGAGTAACTTCCTGTGTCATCACAGAGAAATGCAGATAAATAATAGTTTGATTTGGTTGCTAGTCATAAAAGTATAATAAGCTCAGATTCATGTCAGATAAAATGCCTTTATCATACAGTGAGCATCGTGTTCGGGGCTAATTTTAGGGCGATGTGTGCATGAAGGAGGATATAGTATATGTGCACGAATAATGAATAGGTTTCCAACTTTCCCTTAGAAATCTTAAAAAGATTGACGCTTATGTCTAAGCGTCAATCAAGCGAACGCATGTCGCAAGAAGTAAGCAGTGGAGCACAACATGCTAGCCTAACTCTGACTCTACATGTGATGAGAGCGGAGCCATTCTGGATGCCAGCGCGCCGAGAGAGAGATAGCCTGGTGGCTTAAATTGATTGCTAGAGACATATGTTGGCAACACTGTATTTCACTCCATGTGAAGTCTCCCCTGTGGGGCAGACAGGGTAGAACCTGGAGGCTGGGAGAAGAGGAGAAAGGTGCAGCGGAGGTGGCAGACGGGAGAAATAATGATGAGGAATGCTTCAGAGCAGACAGGTGTGTGTGCAAAACAGAAACAGAGAGAGAGAGAGAGAGAGAAAAAAGAAGCATGCAAAGTGGTATCCTGAATGTGTGTGTATGGGGGGTTATGCAAATTCCCAGCATTGCATAAATCCTCAGCTGTGTTGTTGTGTGTGTGCGTGCGTGTGTGTGTGTGTGTGTGTGTGTTCTGTGCACCAGAAGGATGTCTGCACAGAAAGCAGACCTTGATGATAAGCGAGTCATCTTGCCATGCTGAGTGGGCCATTTAAAGACAGCCATTTTGCTGGCAGCTCTGCGAGGAGAAGCATGATGGAGGGGAGCGCGATGGACAGGGAGGCTGTGATGCAGAGGAGAAGGAGGAAACAAACAGCCGGCGGGGGAAAAGGAGCAACAGAGAATGGAATATTTTACGCGTTCTATCTGCCTCAGACATGGGCGTGATTTACACCACACACAGAAACACTTTAATGCAGATCCAGGTTGAATGGAGCCGAGTCACTCCCCGAGTGCCTTCTTGTGTCACCCAACGTCCTTGCTCATGTTTTCTTGCCCTTGTAATTGTTGCGTTATGTTTACTTGTGTCCTCTCAGTCTCTTTGTATTTCCGGAACTGTCTGTTCTACAGTCACCTCCATCTTTGTTTTTTAATTTACCTCTTCTTCCACCTCAGTTTGTCTTTGTTCTCCTGGTTCTTTCACCTCTTCCCTTGTTTTCTTCTNTGAAAACTAACATTTGCTTCCACTTACTGGTCCAATAAATTTACACTAAAAATATATTAAGCAGACTGGAAACCAGTCAAACCTCTTAAATGTACTTTATCAACTGCACAACTACAGCAAAAGAAATTGAGTCAACATGAATAATTGTAGCTAGTACATTAAACAACATTAAGTAAACTGAATTGATAAGTTAGAAAAATAGCAAGCACATTAAAAAAATTAAGAATGTTACTGACATTCCTGTACCCATAGCTTAACGTGTGACCTTCTGTCATAGCTCATACTGTTGTGGTGTCTGGAGGTTGTAATGGATCCATATGCAGGCAGGCTGAGGCATCAAGTGAATGTGAAGGTTTAAATGAAAATGATGAAAATACAAAACCACAGGGAGCCAGGGCAGAACAAGAAACAATCCACAGAGAAAAATCAGCAAGGCGATACGGGGAATACGCAGGGCAAAACAGAGATGTAATAGAAGGAACCAGCGAGGAGTGACTGAGAAAGAATACTGGGAGGTTGAATCCTGAAACAATGAACCTGGGCTGATTAGCTAACAGGTTGCAGGTGTGAGGGGAGAGAGCAGAACGCAAGCTGAGTAGAGAAAGTACACAGGGAACTTTGACTTAAATCTAACACTAAAGAATGAGTAGACGAAAGAAACATAGCTAAACTAAAACACAAAGATAAACCAGAATACTAACTAATAACTGAAATAAAGTCAAACAGAACATCACTAGTAATGCTCTGTCAGCAACAGATCGCATTAAAGAAACGAAGGAACACTGAATAAAACAACCTGCGATCCCAACACATACAACACAATAGATACACAATTCTTATGAAACTTATGAGAGACTAAATTCACTTTCAAGAGTGAAAAACTATTTTTAATAAATAAAAGTCTAACCACTTTACTAATGAGGCTATTACTTTCACAAACTTTATTAAACCTTATTAAATGATGCCTTCTTTCTAACTATTTGGCCATACAATCAAAGCTTTTATTTATTTTTTTTTACAGTTTTTTAAAAACATGGGCGGCTCAACTTGCCCGTTGGTTCAACTTTCCCCAGTTTGCACTATAATCATTTCTTTCCCTTTACATCTCTGTAAACTTCGAACTTTACTGTACCACATGTGATTTTATGTCACATCAACAGAAACTGGCACACTGCAATTAAAGCTGCACTTCTTGTGAAATATATTTCTATTAGCTAAGTTGACTTAGAAGCAGAAACTTTTACCAATTTCTCTTTGCTGAAGGTGGAGCGATTTTGTGAATATGAATTTTTATGTCTGTCATATATTCTCAATCGAATTTTGCTCTGGACTTTGACCGGGCCATCTTGTTTAACAAAAACAGTAAACATTTATGAAAAATGTTGAAGAAAATATTGAATAAACTTTGATTGTATTTGATCCTAAAACTCTAGACTAATTTCAGACTTGTATAAATATAGATCATTAAATATATTAAATGCTTTTTGTTTAAGTTTGTGTGAAAAACCAGCTGTCTGAAAACTGGTAGCACGTAGAATATACAGACATACTGTGTGCTTAGAGTCACATTATTTAACACCTCATTCATAGTTAACACAGGCAGAAGACCCTAGATATTAAAAAAAAGATTCTCATGTCAGACTGGTCACTGCTATCCTGCTGCCAAAAAAAACGTCGTAGCCAGTTGCTGTGCAGGATGGAATCCCTCCCAACACATCCATTCTGACCATCTGACCGCACGTAAAACCTCAGCACTTTATGGACCGTTGTTAACCCGGATAAGGGCGGGGGGATCTCCGCATTGGCAGAGCAGTTTGAACGCTTTCTGGGAGCAGATGTTTAGCTCCAGGTGTGTAAGTGTGGGCGAGCATGTGAGCGGGCAGAGCCACCGGAGTCAGCTGAAAACAAAGGAGGAGCAGGAAGTAATGCTAAGCAGGGAATGAGCTGCAGAGAAGCTCTTGTTCACTGAATCAGAGGCTCTGATCACAGAGTCACTCATCAGAAGCAACACTGGTAGTTTGGAACGGTAGAGCAGCTGCAGATGTAGAATTCTGTATTCATCATTCTGCAGAGATTTCATAGTCAACTGAACGATGCTAGTGTACTTTTCACCTTTCGCCAGGGCAGGACTGATAATCAGGCATATAGGGCATTTTCCCAGTGGGCTGGCACAGTTTTGGGTCATTACATTTTATTATTGTTATTATTATTATTATTATTTATGGTAACCAACTGACTCATAATTGTCTCATTTGAACCTTCACCGTATGTCTGCTTTTGTGCCATATGAACACAAGCAACTCTATTCGACATGTTTGTTGTGTCGTCTACATTTCTTGGGACAAAGTTCAAACTGAACTTTCTTTTAAAAATGGCATTGTTGTTGCCACTCTTTCATAAAGGTTCGGTTCGTGTATCACTAGTAATGACCCGTCAGCAAATTCTCTCATCTGAGATATGAATTTCTGAAACTCCACCGTTCCCTTGAACGTCACGGCGGCTTTTTTGATTCACATTTACCTTTCCTGGCTTGTCAGTACGCACGATATACGAGAAACAATCACAGGCCACTGGATGTAGTTTTACCTCATGCGGAAAACGTCAAATGAGCAGCGGTGAGTAATGCTAACTAAAACGTTAGTAGCGCTAACATTAAAGCACTAAACAGAAAGGTTATTTACACTAACACATTATACCAAACTGGTATAGCGTGTTACTTTAATACCCACCATGTATCAATAACTGTTTTTATTGACCATGTAATTGTATAATTGGACATTTAGAAAATACATTTTTTAGAGTTGAATATCTGACCGGCACTGGAAAACTTGTAGCTTCACTTCAATGAAAAGGAGCTACGGTTTAGAGCACAGAGCAAAGTACATTTATCTCATACTATGCTGGTTTTTAAACCTTTACCCTGCTGTAAGTTTGCATTGGAAATATAGTTGCATAAAAGATTAATATGTACACAGAGCAGCATAATGTTAGCATATGGATACATTGATTTAAGGTTTTGGTTCTAAGTCCAGCTAACTTAGTCAGTGGTCACAGAAACATTAAAGGCACTGGAGGCGGCTAGATGACTTGAAGGAAGGACATACTTAACTTCTGTTCTATAATGCAGGTAAAATCAAAATACATTTACTCTATTTGTGAATCTTTCCTAAAACACGCAATCTTTCAGAAACAGGCTGCTAAAGTTTTACAAGCAATTTTCTTTTGCTTCTTATCCTAACACTAGACAATGAAGGTGGCACCACCAGCTGAACAGGTTTCTCTCTGCACTGATGCCGAAGCACTACACATGGATTAAAGGGGAAGTCCATACATATTTATGTATATTTATGCAAATCACAACCAGATCAAATTGCCTGGCATTCTGTGAGACCAGATCTGTTTGCTTAAAGCAGATTGGAAGGAGAAACAACCGTCTGGAAAAGGCCTGGCAGTAAAAACCAGTCTTTTCTTTCTTATTGTGGCATATAAAATTATACAAATTATTACATTAGTAGCATGTTTGTTTAGACTGCACATACAGTTTACAATCGGATGCACGGTTTTATTTTATCAAGGCTGTTTATCTCTGAATGAAACCGTTAAAGAGGGTCTTGCAATCTGCGGAATCCCATTGATTTGGAAACAGCATTGTGACGCTTTGTACAAGCTGAACATTTGTTCATATTTGATCACTTCTACATCTGCTGTTTATGGGCGTCCCATCTGCTGGACTTGATGGAAAAGTCTGGTCACTGAGAACTTTTAGAGAAATTGTTCTCTAACATGAGCAACCAAATTGTACAATTCTTCTTTTAGGGGACGGGTGATGAACACTTTAGCTCTACAGCCAAAACGTGTGGTAGTACATTGATTATGGACGATTGAAAGGCATTATTCTGGATTACAATCAAATGTTCACCACGCCAATTATAGAACTGGAGCTAAAAATAAACCAACTGGTCAGTAAAGTCAACATATCAATATAAGTAATTAGATCATTCACATCCACATTGCTCCAACAGACCTCCAGACATGGTGGATTGTGACGTGAACCTTTTGATTATCTTTCATGTTCCAGAACTTTTTTTCATCCCAAAGGGAAATTAAATGCAACAACTTGCATGATCACATGCAAGTTGTTGCTGTATTACAGCGAATTTAAAGAAGCCTCTGACTGAAGACACTTTGTTGTTCTGTGATAGTCCAATGGAGACGACACTCAGAGTCCATAAAGTTGATCCAACGGTTCCACAGCAGTTCAATTCAGTGGAAAATAGGCTTTGTATAAACTGAACTGACCTGGTTTTACTATATGCACAGTGACGTGAAAAACTCTGGACACCCTAATAAATACACTGCAAAACGTAATTAGTTCGCCTAACTTAAAAGTTGTTGCAAATTAAGCTTCCATTAAATTGATCAACACCAACCTGTGCAGTTTTAGTGAGCACGACTTAAATTAGCTGGATAAATCTGTTTTAATCACTTAAACAACAACCGAAACATATCTTTTTCTTACCATATGTAAAAAAAAAAAGAAAAAAAAAAAAGAGAAAGTTTTCTGAATACTTTTTCTTTAAATAGTCCCTCTCTTCTATTCTTATTTAATTTTTCAACCCAAATTTGTACAGAAAGTGAAATAATGCACAGTACAAGGTTCCGCCGGGACAAGCTGTATTTGAAAAGTGCAGATAAGTTATTTTTAGGCCAACACTTCATGAGCAAGTATTAATGTTCAGCTATGTAAGAAAAACCACAAAGGTATTCGTGATGTCAATATTTTATGGTGAGACTAATTTGATGGATAAACTACTTTGACTTTCCAGTTAGACAGATTGTTAAATACAATTCATCCAATATCTTGTTGCAAAGTGTATTTCTGAATATCAAAATCATCTTTTCCTTTTTTTTTTACGAGACTTTCTAAAAGGATTTGAGTGAATAAAAAGTGGGAGAAGTTCAAACAAACCCAGCCAACGGTGACATTTTCCAGAAATCATGCGCTGCAGTATTGATGAGCCAGTTACTAGAAGACTCCATGACTCTTGCGTACTAAACGGTGAGTCATCTTCTGTTTGTCTAAGATCTCCTCTGGATAAGGAACCAACAGAGAGTCTGTGCGTCTGCACTGCTGGAGCAACAGGTGCAGGGATGAGAGAGAAAAGCTGCAGCCCGGCTGGGCTGGAGCCCTCAGGCAAGCAGTGGAGATAAGGACATCTTTTAAATGAAGACATCTTTTAAATCTCTGCTGTGACATGATGGGAAAATATTCTCATTGTTTTTTTGTTGTTTTTTTTTTATAAATGTGCTTGTAATTGCATCTTTTTTTCTTTTTTTTACGACACATAAACACCGGTTTATGTGTCGTCTTTTCCAACAACGCTAAACAAATCGGATGTGTTCAATGATCTTGTTGATATTTCTGGGAATGAAATATCACAGAAATATGTTTGGATGGGATTTGATTGTCCCATCAAAACAATCAAATCCCGTTGTTTTGATGGGATTTTATGTCACAGACTAAATTATTTTTCATAAAACAGCTGCAGCTCATGCAGTTTAGATGGACAGTTTCTGTGAGTTATACCTAACCCAGACATTTTACTGAACTTTAACTATCACTAGTCTATTCCTAACCCTAACCAAAACCTAATTCACACTTCACCTCACCCCATATTTAGCAAACTGAAATAAACGTCAGACAACTTTCTATCACAACTTGCACTTAAGAACAAGTTGAGCACAAAAATAATCTTTTCCAAACTAAAAGAAATGCCCACTTGTGCCAAGAGAAGCTGTCGTGCGTCAGATTTACGGATGCACCAGAAACATGCAAATACAAAGGTTCCGACTCTGAACTTATGCATGTTACAAAAAATTCTTTATTGCATAACATTTTCAATGTTAAAATCTATGTAATTATTGAATCAAAATTAAAGCATTAATTTTCTGGCACAAATTTTAATAGATATCAGTAATTGCAGACTAGAGATGCATCCATGTGATATTAATATTTATGTCGGTTCCAATATTGAAAAACATTCTAGATCAGGTATCGGTTACAATGTGCCTAATCCATAAGGGGCCGATCTATTCAATCTAATTCTACAATTTGTACTTTGAGAAACATGCTTTATTTATTTATTTCACATTATATTAAGAATTCCTAATTGCACTTTTTGATCCATTTGAATGGTTTGTTGCAGTTTATTTTTCACATGTTTCACCAGAAACCAACCTCTTGTTTTTGTCAGTTGCGCGTTCTTTCTTATTTATTTTACATTGTCGTTTTACTCCTAATTGCACTAACTGAGCAAAGTAATGTTGCTTTTACATGTTTGACCAGCTTGAAGCTGTTCTGGTGGAGTTTTAAGTTCATTTGTAACTCAGTTCATTCATGACCGTTTAAAAACAACAACAAAAAGATGTTTTAAATCAATTCATCTGTTTTTGTGTATCGGATCAACTGATGCTACATTTCAGATATCGGTATCGATATCAGAAGTGAACAAAGTGGATCGGTGCTTTCCTTCTGCAGACCCAGGAAACGACACAGGAGCTACACTTTCTCACTCAGTTCTCTTTAATTTTCTTTTAGGCTTCCTGGTTTCTTCATCTTTCTCTCTACTTTTCCAGCTCGTCATCTTCCGAGGACAAAATGTTCTCCTGCTGGCTAACATATCCCACTCTCTAACAGGTGATTGGTGCACATCTACAGCCAGCCCCCTCCTATGATGCGCAGCAGTTTAACTACAGTCTCATCTATGTAACACGGCCTCCAGTGTGCCAGCATTGCCAGCTGTGAGAAACGAGGCAACGAGGCGAACACTTCACCATAAATATCCAAGACTGCACGATTTTCTCCTTACATCTGCCTCTCATGACAGACACACACACACACACACACACACACACACACACACGCCCGCACACAGGCACCAGATGAGATCAGATGAGACATCAGAGTGCTGAGCGTGGGTCTTTTCTTAAGTACATCTCAGATGAGTTGGTTGGGAGCCATTTGTTACTGATGAACCCCTCTGGCACAGCACATACCCAAAGAGAGATCCGTTTGATGTACATCTGACGCCGTTCCTTCAGTGGCTGAAGGCACCAAACGTTAAAACAGCACGACTTGAGCTTTTCCAGGAGAAAACGGGACGCAGGAGACGTATCGGTTTCATTTTCCATGTTGTAAAGAAAAGCCTGCCTGCTGTCTGATTCACACCAACAGAATCAGGCCTGGCATTGTGAGCGTAAAAATAAAACTAATGGAAATGAGACATGCTTTCATTCACATAGTTCCCGAAATTAATTAAAACAAAGCTGTTATAAGAAGCTACTTAATCACAGAAAACGGAGAAGAAAACATACAAAGACTAAAGGAAAATGAAACTACAGAACGCCAACACCCAGGACTCCACTGGGGTTAAAACATTCACTGCGTTGGCAACAAACCAGGAGACAAAGCTTGTAAACACAGTTAGCCTTTTAATACTGTTTCAAACACTCAGCTGCATTTAAAAGCTTTTAAAGCCGGAATAGTTTTGCTCACTCGACCTGACCTGCATTACCACCCCACACACATAATAGTAAAAATGTTAAAACAGTGTTTAAATTGCATTCTGAATTATTGCACTGGCAGGATCTTTCACCGAACAATTGAGAAAAATCCAACTTTTAATTCAGCGCAAAAAAAACTACAAAAATAAAACATTTCCAGAGGGAATCTGAAACCAAAGTATTGATCTTACCATGCTATTATCGGTACGGATTATCGATATTTTGGATCAATCCACCCATCTCTGGTGAATCTAGTTATTTACTGGGTATAAATCATATAGAAGTAATATCACTATTCATATTCAGTGACTTGGTGGTTTGTAAGAAGTTGCTACATGGTTAGATACATCAGAAAAGACTTTTTACTGTTAGCTTAAGGTGTTTTGCATGTAGATTTATGAAATATAGACTGCAGATGGTTGGTGTAAAAATGCTAGCGGTGAGATAGAAACAGGTGATCTACCGGGCGAACACTGAGAGGAGCAGTCAAAAGTTAAGTAATGATCTGGGTTTTTTCCCGTATTAAAATTAAAATTAAGGTGTAATCACTAGTTAGCATTAGCCGCCCAACCAGAATTGTGTATGAATTCCATATTTACCAGCTGTACCATATAGTCAAAGTCAAAGCACTCTTTATTCAGGCAGGAAAGGTCCCTATGCTTCTTGTTAACCCGCTCAGGCTCAAATTAAGTTCTAGTTGCAGGAAAAATCTGATATTTGGAGAAAATGATCATATGGGGTAGTAATATACAATTCAGACTTTTTTTCAAAATAGTCAAAAATGATCAAACAAATCATCAAGCAAATCTGCAACATCTGCCTGGAGAGGGTTAAACAAAACAAAAAAATACAAATAAAATGTTTTGATAAGAACATTGAGGCTCTGATTTGACTTTGTTCTTCCAGATGTAATGTCTGAAGGTGGCGAACGAGACTATTTATAGAAAGAAATCCCTTTCTAAGCAGAATGTGCTGGAGTTCAGCTTCATCTCCGTCTCCTGGCTTTTCAGCACAACTTGCTCGGCCAGTTTCCTGCGGTGTGCCATAAAGTGGAGAGCTGGGAAACGACTCCTTCCATCAACAGTCTGAGTGAGTTCCCCCAGAGGGTAATGAGCTTCCACCGGCGGACATTTTAGAACAACATCAGACTCTTTTTTTTCTTTTTCCTTCCCCATTTTCTTCTTTTACTCACTATTGGAGGGAATTCAAAATCCTATTGAGTTCAAGACTTGAAACATATTTTATTCAAGTAAAAGTAGAGCTATTAAAAACTTCAAAAGGTTCAAACACAAAATCGCACTCAGCCAGAGGAAATGTGATTAAATGTCAGTTGCTACTTTTCACCACAGTTGATGCACCATTAGAGCCAAAGAATAATCCTTACAAATAATAAAAATGCATCCACAGGTCAGACTCCAATTTACTCAAATGTATCAGTAAACCTATGAGAAGTTTCAAAAGCCATGACATCATCATCTGGGCGTTCCCTTTTTATTCAAAAAGAGATCACAATCGATCGCTATCAATCTATCAAGTTTATTTGCATAGCGCATCTCAGCAACAAGGCAGTTCAAAGTGCTTTACAGCTCAAAAACACAAAAAATACAAAGTCATAAAAACACCAGTCAATAATTGAGTATACTGTATGTACACTTCTGATTTTGAAGAAATGAATAGATGTGTCCTCTTATTGGGTGCATGTAAACTTCTGGTTTCAACTGCATTAATAACATCCCACTTTTATTCTGACACCATCTGCAACCTCATCACACGATCATCTGTTAAGGTAGCGAGAAATGTTTATGACCAAAACCGAACATTCCTGTTTTATAAATGAAATTCTAATTGATGGCTTTAATGTTTTCTGCATATAATTCTAACACACAGAATTAAGGGGCAGTAGTCTGGGACCCAACATTTTTTTCTTTTCTTTTATTCATGAATGTGTGTTTCAAAAACATGACTGTCAGGTTAATTGGTTTCTCTAAATTCTCCCGAGGTGTGTGTGTGTGTGAGTGTGTGCATGGCTGTTTGTCCTGTCTGTCTCTGTGTTGCCCTGTGACAGACAGACAACCTGTCCAGGGTGACCCCGCCTCTCGCCCGGAATGTTCGCTGGAGAGACACCAGCACCTCCTGACCCCACTAGGGACAAGAGGGTACAGGAAATGGATGGACGAATATAAACAATATTTAAGTATTTTAAAATTACAAAGTTATAATTGATTTATTTGGGAACAACATGGTCTTAAACCTACCATCCATAAATTCATACTTGCTATTTGTCATTAAAAATATATTTGTACATACATACATACATACATATATATAGTCTATAGTCTTCATTGGTGTTATTTTTATATATCATCACCTTCCTAAAACAATGACTGCAGTCATTTTTTGCTCAATGATTTATTTTTTTTCCAAAATTACTTTGAATTTTCAGTTTGATTGATGCTCAGCTCCTTAGGATACAGTGAATATACTTTTGAGAAAAGATGTTTTTTTTCTTCAGTCCACTCCTTTTCATTCAAAGCTTTTGATTATCTCAACATGTGACATGTTCATTTCAGACTGCAATTAAACGAAAGACGGAAATTAATCATTTGCTTTAGTAAAAATAATTTGTCCTCAGTGGATAGGGCACTAAAACTGGGCCCTGAAGCTAACAGGTTTCTTTCTGCAGAACTAAAACAGAATTTGTGTTTGCTTTACAGCCATTCCCCTGAAGTTCTCCACAACAAGTCAAACGAGAAACGATTGGCGAATTTCAACGACGTTTCATCACTCAGTGAGTCTTTCACCAAAATTCAATAACATCTTCCTAATGTTAATATGTTAATATGTTTTACCTACTTCTGTTTACTGAGGTAAAACGCTCTGAGAAAACCTGAATTGAGCAGTGAAAAGCTACTCTCCTGATTTTTCTTCTTAAAAGAGGCCGTGACAAGTCCGCGCGCCGAAGGTCACCTTTTTCTAAAACGAGCATTAATGCATCTGGTGCCTCGCCTGCCTCGCCTCGCCTCGCTCCAGGCTGCTACAAAAAGCCCAGCTTTGGAAACTTTGTGTAACGCCGGAGCATTAATTGCCAAAGCTCCCACGTTGCGTTGTTGTGACAACATCTGCACCAAGAACGAACGAGCTGAAATTACTTGAGTGTTAAAAATTGGACCATTCAGACCCTGGTCAATCAATCACGGCCGGCATTTATATGTTAACAGTTATAAAAGAACTCCCACATTGTCTGCGGACAAGCGGCGCTTCCTTATCAAAGACCAGTTTATTTTTGAGCCGCTTAATTACTCGACGGCGCCTTGCACCTTCCGGCGCCGGCCGGGGTTCCAACTGAAAAAGGAGACGCTGCTGACAGCTTCTTTTTTTTCTTCTTCCTCTTACTGAGAAATCACTGAATTAAAAAATCCATCTGTCCGAGAGAGGTCCCACATTTATCACCGTATGACAGAGACGTATGCCACGGAGGGTGGAATTGTGCACATAGAACCCATTATCATATGTCACATCAGGCATGAAGTGTGAAAATACAGCTTTCGATCTGGCGGGAAAAAAAAAAAAAAAACGTTCAAAAAATAAA
Source organism: Alfaro cultratus (assembly GCA_903066825.1). Lineage (NCBI taxonomy): Eukaryota > Metazoa > Chordata > Actinopteri > Cyprinodontiformes > Poeciliidae > Alfaro > Alfaro cultratus. Next base: position 2,678 of record CAEFZX010012032.1, on the reverse strand, counting down.
AACGTCAAAAGAAAGCTGACCGACCGCGGTTGGTGAGTCTCGCTGCCGCATAAATACGTCAGAGGCAGCTGACGTTAAAGAGAAACCGAAAATCCTGGCAACAAAAGCACCTTGTGTTAACACTCTCTTCATATTAGAGAGGTGAACCGCCATTACTAGAAGGCGGTGAGTTATGATGAAGGCCTGGTGCTTTCAGCGTAAAGCCGCGGTGGACGGCGATGTGTGTCAGAAAGGATGAGTGCTCAACAAGAGAAATCCATTAGACTCACTTGAAGAAGACTGTCATATTTTTCTTCTCTACCATAAACTACTTTTATGTCCCCCCCCCATCCCTTTCCTCTCGCCGTCACACAGCATCTCTTCCCTCTAACTCACCCATTTTACTTTCATACCACCTCAGTTAAATGCTTTGCACTTGCCTGTCTATTCTCACTTTTGCTCCCCAATGTCCCAATAATGGTTTCGCTGCTTCTGCCCAAATCACTCCTGAGCAGCGCTTGAGGAGGAGCTGCAGTCTTATTGTGTAGTCAAAGACGAACACGTTGGAATGTAAAGTCGCTCTTAGTATTTCTGGATTGCCTTACTAAAGTATTCATGACCCCATTTTTTTGTTTTGTTTTTTAACCGGTGCTGTCGATCGATTAAAAACTCTAATCAGATTAATCACACTCTAGTGCTGTGATTAGTCACGATTAATCACTATTCATTGTGCTTGTCCTTGCAGGGTGGTGGAGTACACAGTGCAACATAAAAACACACAGCCATGGACACACACACACACACACACACTCATACCTAAGGGCAATTCAGTGAGACCAACTAATCTAACTGCAGTCATGTTTCCATCAACGATTTTTTTATGCGGATCTTGACTTATCGCATTAGAGATGGCTGATGGAAATGTCAATTTTGTATAAGTTTTTACTCTCACCAAAGGTGTTTTTTTTTGTTTTTTTTGGCTTTTCCAAAAAGAATGAATTCACTAATGGGGAGATGGAAACATCTCTGCTGAATAAATTCTGATGTATTGAGCACTTCCGGCCACTGGTGGGCCTTTGCCTTACCAGAGGCATAAAACTCTGCTTTTAAGTCCACACCTCCAGATGGGAGGGGAAAACGCTCCATGTTTTCTCAGTAGTGAATGCTAGTTTGCATCCTCTACTTCCTGTTTAATACAGCCAAGCAAAATGTCAACATCAGACAAAATTATGCTTTGTGGCTGTTTGATTCACTCCAAACCAGTAAATTGAGTTGTGTCTAATTCGCATTTTCCTTTTTATTCTCTTTTGCAACATTTCAAAGGTTTGCTAAAAATTCACATTGCAATTGGATGGAAACATAAGCTGCTTTTCCATTGACCACATTATTGCCCAATTTTGTAATGAACCTGCATCTATTGCTGCTCATGTTTTTGGACATTGTGAGGAAGTCGGAGTGCTTGGGTTGGGGTTAGTATTTTGTTTTTCTCGTCCCTCTGTTTCTCTGAGGTGACCTGGTCATGTGTTGCCATGGAAGCGTACCCATAAGCAGACCTGAGTAGAAGCCGGTGTGTTTAATCAGCATCATTGGGAAAATAAAAAACCATTTGGTTGGAGGGAGTGGAGGGATTAACTTGCAGTGTGTTTGGGTTTAGTTCATTGTTAATAGTTTATTGCAGAAGTAATCTAATCTGTGAATCATTTTCATCCAAAGAATGGATTCAGATTTTTTGTCGCAGATGTGCAGGCAAATTTACAACCGGAAGAAAAACAAAAACAAAAAGTGAAATTATGCTAAGGATCCAGACATGAGCAAATTTATATCTCACAATCAAGCAGAGATTGTGTGCCAGCAGTTGCTCTGTTTCCAGTTTTATAATGTAATTATACTGCAATGTTTATATGCCTTTTGGTTATGTGGGAGGAAATTCTATTTGTGTTGCTTCAGCTCTTGTACAAAAACTAAAAAGACAATTCATAAATGCAACATAAAAGAGGAAAACAGATTGCGAGAATATTCACCTCGGGACCGGAGGACCTTGAGCATTTCAAACTGCATTTGCACTATCAGCTTAAAGAACCGCTTTGAGCGTTTAAGTCTGTTCAATCGGGAAGGGGAAAAAAATGGTGGCAACAACAAAAATTGTGTGACTGGTGTTATGCATTATGCATACCTTTAATCTCGTTCATTACTACAGTGTAACCTCTTTCTCAGAAGCAGAATGCACGTTGCACAGGTCTCTTAAACTGGCGTCGCACGTTCGGCTGCCTGAAAGCTTTAGACGTGTCAGACGAGTCAAAAGTTCAACGGTGGGGTTTAAAGGCACTTCATGCGACTCGGGGAGCCTGCAGCTGACCTGATTTCTATCCAAAGCATTCTCAAAGGCTTAGGAATACTGAGATCCGGCAAAAACAGGAGGCGGCTAAAACGGTGAAATACAAATATTGCAGTACCGGTGTACGTCAACCAGTTTTTAATTATATATCTTCACAATAAGATTCTCACTTTGCTTAGGTGTGATTTTAGGAATAGTCTGAAAGTTCGGTCCAGATTTCAGATGTGTGTTCAGTGGACCTATGACTATAAGCTGTTCAGGATTCATAAATTCACTAGTTGGCAGATTTTTTGGTGGAGCAGCTCTTAATATATATATATATATATATATATATATATATAAACAAAATAGGTGATATATGTTG
>CAEFZX010012028.1:0-36581 GCA_903066825.1 Alfaro cultratus | reverse complement strand
TACTTTAGATTAATTAAATGTAAAAATTACGATATACACTGCTAGAAAAATTACAGTATATTTTTGTAATTGCCACAGCAGTATGCATATTGAACAGTTTCGAACCGTATACTTTATAATTATTGAATGCAAAAACTACGGTATACATTGCTAGAAAAATTACAGTATGTTTCTGTAATTGTCACAACAGGATGCATTTTTAACAGCTACTAACTGTATTATTTAAGAAAGATGAGTGCAAAAACTACAGTATGTACTACTAGAAAAATTACAGTATATTACTGTTAAAAGTATTAAAAGATTTTCTTTAACAGCAGGGCAATGTAAATTTTATGAAAAAAAACAGTAAAAATTACATTTTTTCCTAATTATCTTATTTACGGTAATTACTTGTTAAAGAAACAGTCTAAAACTGATTTCCAATTTACGGTCTTAAATTGTCATGGTTTACTTTATTTAACTGTAAAATTTACGGACATTTTTTACAGTGTATAAGCAGACATGTCGGTTCACACAAAGATAAAGAATTAAAAATATATGACAAACAAACAAAGACTAATATACTGTACAGTAAGAACAAGATCTTAACATAAAAATACTTTGCAGTTATCAGAAACAGGTTACTCTGATCGAACGAATGTGCAACTGAGTAGGGCATTAATGTGTATTAAAAGAGAACAGACCATTTACAATATGCGAAAAATGAAAACTGTGCAAACAACAGCAGAAATGTTATTTAAAATGAGGAAAACTGCAAATACTAGCCAGGGTGACAACATTTATGGAGTTTGTTGGTAGCAGAGGTGACTATAGTCATAACAACTGTTCAAATGTGTAATACATTATGTCCACAACACTGACTGACTCTTCGATTGTTTCATTCTATTCATTCCTTTTTATGCAGCTCATTTCTTCATTTTACACCTTTATCTGATCACAAATAACAATATGAGCCGAGTAAATGATAAAAATTAATTATTAAGATACGAAAAACAAGTGATAGAGCCAAAACATGCTTAAATGTAACATATTTGTCCCACATTGTGTTATTCTGACATGATATAATACCAAAGGTTGACTCCATTATGAAAGCAATATCAATAGTCTTATCAATACTTTTGATCAGAAAGATTTTCGGACCCCTAGCAACAATCCTCACAACATCTGTAAGCAGCTGGAGAGGCCTCTGATCCAGATCCTGTCGGTCAAAGGCCTCTAGATGCTCACACACCACACACACACACACACACACAAGCACTGCCTCAGTGTGTCCACAGATAGCAGCAGGTTAAACATTAACAACCTGCAGCTTGTAAAGCTAACACTAGGACAGTGAACCTTTGGAGTTTGATATGATGTGATCACACACATACACACACACACACACACAATCTCTCGCAGGGGGCTCTGACGACACACTCACACTCAGAATGACACAGCTCTGATCGGAGGGAGGTGATCTCTGAAATTGCTCAGGTGAGTTTTTAAGATTTTTTACTCCAAAAAAATTGGTCCGAAAGCATCAAACTTGGGAGAGAGAGAGAGAGGTAGCGGATGTGAAGTAAGTGTCGCTCGCCCTCTCTTTTTCTCTTCTGTGTGTTGAGGCTGAAGGCTGCAAACTGAGCAAACAGGCCGAGTTTGAGGCGGGCGGGCAAGCGAGCGTCGTCCAGCAGCTGCTGGAGCTCCTTCTGCCAGTGAAAGTGTTTCTGTTGGCGTTTACAGACCAGTTAAATGTCCTTACTGGGGCGTAAAACTGGGAGCTATGGTTAGTGGTTCAATCAGAGGTAATCCAGACAAATCCAAAAAAAGATGAATCCTGTTACAATGCTCATTTCTTTCCCCTGTAATTTACATAACGCTTTACTTCCATACACTCTTTGTGAGATTCCAGAGGAGGGAAGTTGTGTTAACACTTAACGTTAAATCTCATTGAATTTACCTAAAATATTTTGTGAACAAAACAGTTTTGTATTGGATCCTGAAAGTCCTGATTAAACTCGGTCGGATCATCCATCAGCAGCAGGATCTGCTGCAGCTCCTGAACTATTGTCCTGCATTATAAATAAGGTAATTCAGATGATAAGTGCAATTTTAATTCAGATTAATTAAACTTTTGATTCAATCATGGTTGGAGTGTTATGTGGAGGTACATCATTTCAATTCTTTTCCCACACAGAGACACATCCTCACTGAGCATGTGCAATTAATCAGCCAGTTCATTTATGAGGCTCTGACTCACAGCAGGAAACATCTCAGGATAGTTCAATATTTCAATTAAAATATAATTTTAAACTGTGTGACATTTTGTCAGATTGTTTTGAAAAAAAAAAAAAAATTAAAGTAAAAAATACAAATATCTGTACAAGTATTTTTTTATTATTATTTTTAAATTAAGTCTAACACTTTACAAATATTAGTAATTTTTTCCCCCCAGTATTTATTTATGTATATTTTTACCTAAAGAAAATCATGTTCAAGTGGTTCAGTTGCTGTCCTTATTTGTGTATTAATAAAATCTAAATCTATTTCAGCCCAAAATATGTTCCAAGTTAATTTATTACTGATTACACCAGACAATTACTGCCATCTGCTGGCCGCGGATGGGATGACAACCACCCTGTTACCAACAAAATGAGGCTGCAGCAGAATAAACTGCTCCACAATTGATTTCTCCTCATAAAGCCGTAAAGTTTTACATGCAGACACTTGAGTATTTTCACTTTTTTTCCCCCCCTTAGGAAAAATCAGCACGTCTCAGTTTTCCTGTTAGCTTGATTTGTTAAAGCATTCTTATAGAAAGTGTTCATATTACAAACAATCAGAATTCAAACACAGCAAATAATTACAGGTGATGAGATTAGCATTTCCTCTTTAAATAAAATGAGATTATTTTCTGTCAGAATTTTATTTATTTTATACATTTTATTGTGAGCAAAAGTGAGCTGCCTGTGCTAATTTAAAATTAAATAGGATTCAAGAATGAAAACATTCTAGACCTTTTTTTTTTATATCTTTAGATCTTTTGGTTTTGTGTTCTTCAACAGTCACTATGCCTCATTGCAACTTGAACAGGGTGTTCTTTTGCCTGAGTATTGGAGTATATATTATGGGTCATGTGACAGATATGTTTCTTAATGGAGGAGATGGATCCTGAACAATAAATATTCATAGCCATCATGATGTATCCGCAGGTCGACAGAGGCTTTCATTTCACAGATCAGGCTAATGAACTCTGACGCAGAACTGAAACAGTTTTCAATGAGGAAGTCGTTCCATATGGAAATAAAGGAGCAGCAACCTCCTTTCTGCCGAAACCAGAAATCTAGATTAGTGTTAGTTTCTGCAGCTTTAATTGTTTGACGAGCCAACGCAGGAGGATCATTACGGAAGGGCAAAAGTTAAAGCTGATTGGCTGATAGAGTGATTGATCAAAGATCAGTCATAATCTGAGCTCCAATATCTGATTACATAAAACTGAATGAAGAAATGAAATGTGCCCCAATTATTATTTTTTTGTTTGGCCTTTTAGTCAGTTTGTCCAGAAGATGCTTATTGATAAATGCTGAACAAATTAGTTTGGGCCAAAAAGCCACCATGTCTTTTGAGAGTTCACCACTAACGGCGGCCATGTTGGGACGGTGTCCGTCTATGATTACAACCTGGATTTCTGACATCCGGAGAGCATTCCGATTGATTTATCTGACTCAGATGGAATGCTTTTTGTTCATCCTTGTTCTTGGAAATGGAGTCAGCAGTTTGAGGACAATCTGGTTCCTGAGTTTAGCCGAACTATTTGGAGCCCTACCAGCAAGGGCAGCTGATGTTTGAATGTTTGAGGAAAAATATTCAATTATAGCCGGCATGAATTTTGAAGAATACCTGCAGAAGTTTTACTTGAGCTGAACTGCCGGAAAGTGTGAACAGATCCCTTTGGTATTCAGGAGCAAAAGCATAAAGCTGATTCTTGGAGCTTACTGAACACATTCAGAAAATAAATGTAGTCATTTGATCTCTCTTCTCTTTTCTATTCCATCTCTATTTCATTTCATGAAATCACTCCAGTGGGTTTTCTGATAAGGATTTCTTCAAAGTCTGGAACACATTTGACCATTTTTACAAATGATAGTGACATCCCCTGTTGACTGATTTAAAAGTTCCTCACGATGTACCAAAAAAAAGACAAATAAAAATAAAAAAAACTCAAACATTATGCTTTTATTCCATAAATGAAATAAAAGCATCACAACATCCCAGGTATTCATAATGTGACCTGCAGTGTTTTGGTTCTGGTTATACGAGCCAAGGGTTTTTACGGCGGGGGAGGCGTTCCGTCTTGTCTGGGACACGATTTGCTGAATAAATTCAGCGAAAGCTGGACCCGATTTCGGCTGTGGCAGGTTTCCGCCCTGCGGGTCGGTGAGACGGACTGTCAGGCTGTCCACTGTCTCTGTTAATGATCAGCCGGCAGACCTTGACCTCCCCGCCGCTCATATCTGCCTCTCAGATTGGGAAAAACAAGGAGGTGCAGATCTGTGAGTACATGATGTCTCAGCAGGGACATGAGTTGATTCAACAGAGGGCTGCAGGCGGTTCCACCAAATATGACTGAGACGAAGAAAAAAGAGAGGGAGCAAACAGTGGATCTAATGATTTGTTCAATTTCAGGGTTCAGTCGCCTTTGATAGGAATCAATACGTCACGTTGTGGGCACAAATTGCTCACTATTTTTAAAAAGTAACATTTAGGCCTGGACTTTGGCTCAGCCATTTCAAAACATACATTTTCCCCTCATATCAAGTCTTTCTGTTCCTAATTTGAAAAATGATCCTGGGACTAACAGTGGGACTAAAAAAAATCAGCTTTTTAGCAGACACCTCGAAGTTTTGTCAAAAACTTTCTTTGGTTTTGGAATTGATTCAGCTCGACAACAACCTCATGTTAATCGGAAGAAAACGAATCCCACAGCATGATGCTGCCGCCACCGTTTCTTACAGCAGCCATTGTGTTCCTGTGAAGTATCTAGTCTCCTCCAAAGCTGCTGTTGACCTCTTGGCAGCTTCCTTGACCTGTTCCAGTTTCCTCTACTCATTAGTTTTACATGAATGTCCACTTTTCATAAAGTCATGGTTGTTTGAAAAAAAAAAAAAAAGTCAAGAAAATTGAACCAAGACACTAGAACTTTTTTAGGCTAGTCAAATTTACAAAAGTTGATAGCAGGTATGAACTAAAGAGATCCGAATGTCGAAAGTGAGTCATTAGGTACAGAATGTCAGCTGTGTCGTGTTTAATAGTGATGTAGCAGTTTAGTGGAGCTTTTGAAAAATATATATATTTTTCTATAATTAGGTTTATAGAAAAATAAACCTAATCGTATATGAATCGTATATAACGGTTTATTTTCTGCTTAATTTCTCTGTATTTATTTCACACTGAATGTGGGAAAACTCTTCAGATTAATCAGTTTTATGTTTTTTTTTTATATGAAACAAACTATTTGGTAACAGTGTTAACAAAGCGCATCTCAGTGAGGAGCAGGTTCAGATGATCAAGGATTCCTGGAAAGTTATTCGAGACGACATAGCAAGCTTTTCTGTATAAACTCATTTAGCTGCAGCTGCAAATGCTTCGTTTTTGGTCAGGAATACATTCCTTCTCAAGCTGCAGAAATCTGCAGACTCTAGAGCAATTAGGATGTTTGGAAAGATGTTTCTGTTCAGTTCACCTTTAGGGTGAACAGACTGTCTGGGGAAGAAAATAAGGCTTTAATGTCTTGAATCTAAATGGGTTTATAAAAGTTAGATTACTGAAATCTGAACACGTTAAAGTAAATATGTAAGTCATTCAATAGTTTGTGAGGGTAAGACAGGATCCAGAAAATGAACGTAAGAAAAGCTTTTAATGTGGTTTAAAGAGTTTTAATGAAACTAATACAGATTACTCTTCACAACCATCATCACAGACAGGCTGAACATGGTTCTGTGACTTACCAAAGCCCACCCAAACTCTCACTGACCACCAGAACATCAGAACCGAAACCTGCTTTATGTCTGTTTCTGCAGTGAGCACCCCTAATTTCCCTGATTCACAACCTGCTGTTAATCACACCCAATGGAATCCAATCAGAAGGGAAGTGGGGACGGGCTGGCAGGGACGCAGAAAGAGGCCGCTCTTCGGGCGCTCACCCAACGGACCGGATACCAGCTGAGACAGGTAGGGACGGAACCTGAGTTCCGAGGGGAGTTCTCCCCATGCTGCCGCTCTTCATTTTAGGGTTCTGTTCTTCAGGAGAACGGTCAGCGGCGGTACGGTGGCCCACCGCCTGACTGGGACGGACCACCGCCTGAGAGAGGTAGTGAGATCTTTGTGGGGAAACTCCCGAGAGATCTGTTTGAGGATGAACTGGTTCCGTTGTGTGAGAAGGTGAGGCATTACGGTATAATTTGAGGAATATGTCCCTTGATGTCACTTTTTTGCTTTTTTTAATGTTCTGGCATTCTCTGCCCTCTGTCATCAGTTTGGTAAGATCTATGAGGTGAGGATGATGATGGACTTCAACGGGAACAATAGAGGTTACGCCTTTGTCACCTTCACCAACAAACAAGAAGCCAGGACAGCCATGAAGCAGCTTAACAACTACGAGATCAGGTCGGAGCGGTTCTTCACCTGCAATGACAGCCTTTACAATTATCTGTTTTAAACACCCATCTTCATTTAAAACTACCTTATTGCTAGCACATAACCCTAACCCTAAAAAATCTGAGCCAACCATCCAGCTAACCCTGAATATTATCAATTTACATGTCACCAACCAGAGTAACTATGCCATCAATTGACCAAACACGTCACATTTTATGTGACTAGACCAAATCACATCACCATTAGTTCCTCAATTGATCATGAAACAGTTTCACCAACACTGGGACAAAAGACAACTGTTTCATGAACAGTCCAAGACCTTAACCACCTTTGTCTATAGACTGCTGCTTTGTTTTTCCAGTACAGAGAGGTGTCATCTGCGTAGATCAGAATACTGGTTTAAATTGACATTCCTACAATATTTTTCTCTCCGTCTCCCAGGAACGGTCGCCTGCTCGGTGTCTGTGCCAGCGTGGACAACTGCCGCCTGTTTGTCGGGGGCATTCCTAAAACCAAGAAGCACGACGAGATCCTAGCGGAGATGCGAAAGGTCACGGAAGGCGTTGTGGATGTCATCGTGTACCCCAGCGCTGCAGACAAATCCAAGAACCGAGGCTTCGCCTTTGTTGAGTACGAGAGCCACCGGGCAGCTGCCATGGCCAGACGCAAACTCCTGCCAGGTAGAGACCGCAAACTCTGGAGAGCCATGCAGTTTCTTGGGCCAGTTTTGTCTCAAAATTACTAGAGATCTTTCAAATCGATCGGTGTGTGTTCAATTTCGAGATGCTGAAAATATGCAGGTTGATCTCACACTGGGGAAATGAACACATGTGCCTTGCAAATTTGATAACAAACCTTAATATCATCAAGAGAACATCATAAAAACAGTCTTCAGCTGTCCAAGTGTCAGCCAATCAAAGCCAATTTTACTGCTGATGGGTTCTCATGATAAGAGAGCAGATATTGAGGATTTTAGCAGCAGAACCGTCACTGTTTCCAGTGTTTTTCAGTAAAACCACAAAGACATCCATTTTGACGATCTTGGTCCACATCCAGCTCTAAATTACATACGTTATCAAACCTTCAGGTCGGATCCAGTTGTGGGGTCATCCCATCGCGGTGGACTGGGCGGAGCCTGAGGTGGAGGTTGATGAGGATACCATGGCAACCGTAAAGATTCTGTATGTGAGGAACCTCATGTTGCAGACCACTGAAGAAACCATCGAGCGGGAGTTTAACAGCCTGAAACCAGGTATGACCGGACTCTCTGCTTTCAGATTGTCCTTAAATGCAGCTGACAAGATCCTCTTAAAGTCTTATCTGTTTGTTTCAAGCTTCTGACACACAGTCAGGTTAGTCTGCAAAACTTTACTCACAAAAAAAAAATGGTAAAAGCAATTTTTTTTTTTTTATTTATTCAATTTCTTATTTATTCCATCCTTTTTGTTAAAGCTGACAAAAAGCTGGCAAACTCCAAACAAAACATATTTTGCCTGGTAACAAAATATATTCAAATTTGATTGGATCATTCAGGAACAATAGTTTTAATTGAAGAGAGTGAAAATAAACTTTCAAAGTCTAGTAAAAAGATATAAAGATCAACAAAAAATATATTTAAAATTTCAAATCAAAACCTTAAAACTTCATAAAAGCATTTACATGTTTTGTATTTAGAAAATAAGCAATTAAATAAGGTTATTAGTCATTATTACCATAAACTCAGATGATTATTGAAAATATTTCTTTTTTTTTTTGCAATATGTGAGTTTTTTTGCATTATAAATACTGTATGTTGAATGGGTGGAGATCCAGGAAAGTGAAAAGTGTTATAATAAGAACCAGCAAAGGCGTTGTTGCGTTGCAGGTGCAGTGGAGCGAGTGAAGAAGATCAGAGACTACGCCTTCGTACATTTTAGTCAGCGAGAGGACGCCATCAACGCCATGAACGCGCTCAACGGGAAGGTCAGCTCTGCCCTCATTTCTCTGCTGCTTGCATGTATATTCCAGAACTTCTTAGAGAAAAGGAATATGTTCTGCAAAATAAATACTAGGAAGCGAACACACAAAACCCCACAGAGAGTGCACAAGAAAAAAAATAGGAGAAGAAGAAATGGCTAAAATTTCAAACTGTTAAATCTAAACAAATTTTTGGCTTTAGCATTTCTTTTTTGGTGGCGGACAAATTTCTCACCGTTTGGCAAAATAAAAAACTGATGATCATGGCATGAAGAAACAAGCACCCAACTGTTGCCTCTTAGAGGATACAGCACACTGTTTCCATAGCTACCATCAAAACAGCTGCATAAAACACTAGTAATCTTGCTGGCAATGAGCTGATGTGGGAAAATAATTTCACCAGCAATAATCGCAGAAGTACAGCATTCCAAAAATACAACTGAGATTGATTTTGTTTTTAGGCGATGCACACAGAATGATCAGTGAGAGGTAAACTCCTCTCTCTTCTCTCCTCTCTCCGCCTCCAGGTGGTGGACGGCTCTCCTATCGAGGTGACTCTGGCCAAGCCGGTGGATAAGGACAGTTATGTCAGGTACACCAGAGGAACCGGAGGAAGAGGAGGCTCGGTTCTGCAGACCGACTACACGACCTACACTCTGGGACAGGTGGGACTGGGAACTCTAAGCTCCTAACCTGAATACTAAAAAGGATTTATAATATCCAAACAGATATTCTTATAAATTAGGCATATTCAGGAAGGAATTTGAGCACAGAGGAACCTTGAACTGAATCTACAGTAAATATATTAATGACGAAATGAGTACCAACTTGGAGTGGGAGCATCAATATCCCAAATTGCAACAGGAATTTACCTTGCAGCACATAATTGGTGATGACATTTATCAAAGTTTAGCGTAGTGTGTTATGATGTTTTCCATTGTCGTTATCGAAGCTTTATCAGCTTAATGCATCTATGTGACACAGTTATAGAAAATTTCTGTCAGGACAGTTAATCCATCATGGGATAAATCTAGACTTATACAGAAATCATATTACAAATCAAAGGTGTACACAGCAAGAGATTTAGAGAAACAAATTGTTATCTACAGAAAAAAATTCAATAAGTAGTGAAATAATTATAACACAACAATTAAGTTTATTAAAAAAGGAGAAAATTAAAGTTGAAAATCTTACTAAATATGGCTTTTTTGTTTTGTTCGTTATCTAGCTTATGAGAATCCCTTCAGTAGAAAGTCGAGTGGGAACATCGTGAACATGAGAGCCATAAAGTAGACGGAGTTGAACCTGAACCTGATTCACAGATAAACAGGAGATAAGGAGCTGATAATGAGCTGAACTCCGAATTCCCAGAGACTCTCTGTGTTACTGTTCCGCAGTGTTGTCAAGATTGACAAAAATAAATAAATAAAAAAATCGTAGGATGTCAAACGACTTCATCCAGTGGCCAGTTTGGACCAGTGATGGTAACACCAAACCCAGGATCAGGAGCAGGAACTAAAACATTTAGAACAGGAAAACATTTTTAGCTATACTTCTGTTTACCTGAGTTTTCCAGAGCAGCAGAGGGCGCCGATTTATCACGGGCAGAACAAGCACTCAAACAAAAAGCAAAATAAATTTTGTTTCTTGGTGCCGCTAGTGTTATAAGTTGTTGCAAAGAACCCAAAAATATAAAGTAAACCGAATATAAGAAAGTCCAAAGTAATACAAGTTAGCTCCAACAATAGACATCTTAATACAAAAGGCCAACTTCCTCTTCCGCCTCTGTTTCTCGCAGGTGTACGATCCCACTACGGCGTACCTCGGTGCTCCCGTGTTTTACGCCCCCCAGGCCTACGCCGCCATTCCGGGTCAGTTCCGTTTCCCACCAGCCAAAGCTCACGTGGGAGGTAGAGGTCTGATCAGGACGCCGTCTGTCAGAGGTGAGGACGCTCTCTCTGTTCACATGAATTGGAGAAGATGATGGAGGCAGATCTGCTTTCAGATCTTGATTTGACAGCAGAAACTGCCTAATCAGATGCTGAAGCTCCTCCCCTCCACACAGACTGTCCAATCGCAACTCAGCAGCTGTTACAGATTAATTGGATTTGCTTTGAGTTGCACCTGTGGCAGGTGTGACGCGGAGGGGTGGATCTTCCTGAATCATGTGGATGTAATGAACGTGGTTTAAAAATCGGAGTATTTTATGGTAGGAATCATGTGAGATCACCAAAAAAATAAGAAATCACTTAGCTGTTATCTTTGTTATCAGTCTTTGTTGTGATTTATTAATTGTGTGATTCTTCTTCCCTGCTGATTTCCGGTGATTTGATTGATTTACTGCCTCTCCGATCTCCTGTAGAAATTTACATGACTGTACCTGTAGGGGCGGCGGGGGTACGAGGGCTGGGTGGGCGGGGCTACTTGGCCTACGCAGCCGGGGGCGGAGCCATGGGACGAGGGGGTGGAAGTAGCGCCTCCTACGGGCTGAAGGGGGACAAGCAGGCCGAGGAAAAGCTGTATGACCTGCTGCCGGGGATGGAGCTGACCCCGATGAACCCGGCTGCCATGAGCCTCAAGGGCACCGGCATCAAACCACCGACTCAGGTAATGGGACACATTCAACATGTTCCGACTTTTTCCTGACATTTTCTCAGGAATATGAGGACGGAGAGAAACGTTTCTAATGTCTACATGATTCCTCAACTGAAAGCCTTTGGCTCTTCGTTCTCAAAAGAGCATCAGTTATCCTCCAAACTGCAACGTGGAAAAACTATGACTATGTGGAACTTGTCTGTGCTCCCGTCAGGTTCTGGAAGAGCTGTGTCAGAAGAACAACTGGGGTCAGCCCGTCTATCAGCTCCACTCGGCCATCAGTCCGGACCAGAGGCAGCTGTTTCTCTACAAGATCACCATCCCAGCTCTGGCCACTCAGTACCCCAACGTGTGAGTATAGGCAGCTTCACCGGAGCAGAAACCCAGACTTCTGCTCCATTTAATGAATCTACAAGGGAGCAAAGCATCAGCTGGGGAAACCTTGTACCTGGTGGACAAAGAGACTGTTTTTCTACTTCTTTGAAAGTCATGAAATTTCCATGAGTTGGGTTTTTTTTGCCACATGAGTAAAGGCAGTGCAGTGCTGTTGATTGATAGCTGGAGACGAAATGGATCTAATGGCAGGAAGTGGACAGGTTAAACTGAACATGTCTGGTGAAGACCCCCTTCACATGAATAGGTAAATGTTCATGGCATTAAATGCTTCTTCTTCTTGCTCGAGAGTCACTGCTGCCTGTGAAAACAGAGGCCAAAAGCCGAAAGACGAGACTCCTCAAGTGTCAAATAGAGACTGGGTTTTGTACCAGAAATGGCGTACCAGAGTTTAATCCTTGAGTAACTGCTGATTGGGTTATAGGAGTTTGCATCTCTAGTGATCATGGAGGAGACTTGGGGGACGATGGTGGCAACAATGGTAGGAGTTCATCCCCTAATTTGGTTCGACATATTTCATTTCGAACCAAATGAAATATTGTAAGAGAGGGGTTTGAGCCCCTCTCTTACCATTTATCATTTACCACTGAACTAGAAAATTAGATAAAATTAATCTGTATTTGAATTTAATTGAAACTCGTTCTAAAAACTATTTTTTTTAAGTGCTAAGCAGAATGCTAAAAAGTGGGCAGAAAATAACGCTAACTTATAATTTAAAGTTAAATAACAGGTTAGTTTTGTCCACTTTCGGTTCATCTGTGTTGGTGCTCCTCTCTGCAGGCATCCCTTCACCCCTGCAAAACTGTGTGCATCTGTGGAAGAAGCAAAGGTCCACGCGGCTGAACACACCCTGCAGACGCTCGGCCTGCAGACAGAGGGCGCTGCTGACGCCGGCTGTGCAACTGCAGCAGCTGTGGCCTCGGTAGCCTTCCCAGGTATGTGAAGGTCCGTACCCAAGTCCGGCTAACTTCTCACTTCTCGCTAAAGCAGTGACAGAACCCACTTGACTCTCAGCGTGTAACCAGAACCAGATCACACATGTGGTTACAAAAAAGGACCGCATGTGAACCAGCAGGGTTTGATAATAACAAGGAATCTTTTCTTTCGTGTCTCCCTTCAGGCTACGCTCTGGCGAGCCCGGGGTCATCAGGCGTGGCCTCCCAGCTGAAGCAGGCCGTTTCTCTGGGTCAGGACCTAACCGCCTACGCCACTTACGAGGGCTACCCCGCGTTCGCCGTGGCGGCTCGCCACACTGACGGATATGGCGTTTTCTAAAGCCGCTGTTTCCGGGTGCTCAGTTAAACCGTGGAGCTGCATTTGCGCCACACTGCTTCGCTCACCCGCAAAGGTCGATTCAGTTTGGAAACACCAGACACTGTGACCTGACAAGAAGTCAAATCTGATTGCGTCTTTCCTAAAACCAAAAGTGAACTGGTGTGAATGCAGCATTCTGTTGTCATCAAACGGGGAGATTTAAACTTCTTTTAGTTGGAAACCGGTTCAGTCTCATCCCAGATCGCCAGCTGCTGCTGAAAACCTGATCCGACTCGTCAGTCGCTTCAAAGCAAACTCTTCATCTGTCACCCGTTTCTGCTCCTTGTTTAATCCGAATTATCTCCTCATTCACAGTTTGGTTTGTGATGCTGAAAACTGCCTCTGATTGGCTGATTCGCGTTTTCTGGTTAGGTGTGTACAGTGTGGCTCCTCTCTAACTCTTTCTGAGTGTCTTATACTGGTGATTGCAATGGCTTTTGGGTTGTTTAGCTTTTTCTTCAGACCTTTAAATCTGATTCAATTCTATATTTTTAAGACAAATCAAATAAATTAAAAAGAAGGTACTAAACTCTTCTTTTTAACAAAAGTAATTAGCGGTGCTTATTCTTATTTAACTCACAGCGAAGTCTTGATTTTAAATTGAAGCCATCCTTTTTCTGTTCAGCTTTTAGAAAAAGCTCTCAAACTAAGACATTAGAGTTAGGAAACTCCACCTGCTGTGCCGATGATGATGATCATGATGATGATGATCATGATGATGATGATGACTACATCTCATTGGGGGGGCTTTCCAGTGTAGAAACGTTTCCAAAAATTCTGTTTTAACTAAAATTACAATCTGCTAATTTTTTACTTTTTACAAGGTTTATTTTGTTGCTTACCTTTTTTTTTTGACTCCGTCCAACACAACCAATCAGCACCCACAGGATGTAAACGATACCTGTCACTGCAGGTGCTGCCATGGTTACATATCCATGGCAACCTCCTGTGCAGGGAGGAGCTTAACGCTAAGAGCTGAAGTAACATAAAAAGAGTATTAGACAGAGATTAATAATTGTATTTATAAAAAAAATCTACACAAAGTAAATCTGCCCTGTTTTGTATAAGTTTGTTGGCGCTTTTTAAAAGCAGACCTCTCATTTGTGTTGTCTTCTGTTCAGCAGGTTTGTTTCCGCCAAGCGTAAAAAGGCTCAGGCACCTTATTCGGATTAAATTTGTTGCTTCATTTCTGATATGTTTTTTTTTCAGCGTTCGTGTTTTCACACTCAGCGTTTTCTTTTCCTTCCGTTAGTCTGTTGCATTAGTTAAAACTCACCTCCCTCTCTGGATCCTTAAAATCCAGGAGTCGACTTTCATTCACATCCACAGTTTTTTCATGATAGGTTAGAAGTAAAAAAAAAAAAAAAAAAAAAAAGAAAAATGGATGATATGGTGTCAGATCTAAATAATGCTCCAGGGTATCTTCTTTTTGTTTTTTCCTTCTTTTGAGTAAAAGCAGCTGCTTATAGTAGCAGTTTTAACTTTTGCTTCTTCTCCTCGACTGAAGGTTTTGTGGAGATTTCAGATCAGATGACACGAGTTGGCGTCCGAGCTGTGAACATGCCGAAGCAGAGACAGTATTAAAGTGTGTGAAGCACTTAGAACTTATTTTTGTACGTGGAATCAGATGAACTATCCAGACGTATTTGTACAGAGGTATTTTTAACTTGTCTTTGCTGCCGTAATTGACTTGGGAAGAAAAACCATGCGATGCTGAATCAGAATCCAATCCGAGGTGAGAGAAGAAAATTGTGGGCATTCTAAGAAACCGTTGTGAAATATTATCTTTTATTATTTCTAATCTGAATGGATGAAATAAAGAATTAACATATATATTTATTGCTTCTGGGTTGTTGTTTTTTTTACAGTCTACAGATGTTTTTGCTTGTTATGAATTCAATTACTTTATGTTTCTCCAGATGTACCAAACATGTTCTGACTTTCTGTCTTTGTCACAGCTGTTGTTGTTCCCAGACAGATACAAGCTTTATTGAAATATTTTTTTTTTTACTCTTTAATTAGGTGATTTTATATCTCTGTTAAATTGGGGAGTTTTGGTCCAGGTTTTTGTTTGTTTGTTTGCTTCAGTTCTTTAAAATTTCTTCACAACTGTGTAAGTCTCACCACTGGATCTCTACCAATTTCAGGTCAGGACTTTATAATACAAAAATCCAAATTATTTCCCTTATAGACAATTATATTCAATAGCAGGTATCAGATCTCCCTGCTTACAATAATGGATCTCATGATCCCATTATAAAATTTGTTCATTGAAAAAAAATCCATCCCAGATTCGAAAAGCAGGCAGATTTACCAGAACAAGATTCATTTAGTATCAAATGAATGTATTTTAGCTAATGACTATCTAAAAAATGTTGAGGTTTTTCAAATTAATGCCTCAAAAATTATAATGATGTTTAGAAATACATTATAAGTTCATGAACTACTGATTTGATTTAGCAAAATTTAACTTCCCTTTGCGATTAATAAAGTATTTTTGAATTTGAAATGGAAAATGAAAAAGAGAGACACCTCACTGGTCATAAGGAATGGTTTCAAACCCTAGACGTCTTCATTCTAATACATTAATCAGAGCAGAAAACAGAGAAAAACTTTGTTTGACGAATCAGCTCTTCAACTCAGAAATCCTCTGACAGAACAGAAAAATACATTTCTACTACCAAATCAAGTAAAAAGTTGGGAATAATAACAGACGTGTCATGTTAGACAGTCGATGAGAACCTCAGTAAACATCTTGCTGCCATTTTCTTCTGACAGAGAAGACTTCAGCTGATCAGTTTGTTTGTTTGTTTTTTCAAAATTTCCTGTAATTAACTCAGTATTTAATATCATTGATAACTGCTGCCTTTGGAGGCTGAGGTGGAGCTCCTGGGTTGTTTGTCTCTGAGCATTGAACTCATTTGCTATGATGTCCCCTCATTGGAAGACTTCTAGCAGCTGACCTAAATATTTTCAATTTGTTTAGCAATATGTCTTTTTGCAGCACGATGGACATCGGATAGTCCTGAAACGATGCTTTCAACCCTTCCCAGATTGGTGTGCGGCAACAGTTGCTGCTCTAAGATCACGGAGGACGTCTTCCTCGTCCTCGCACACGTTGTAGCCCCATTTTTAAACCAACCCCGGGGCCAAATGAGTGAAAACCTTTAAAGCTGAAAGGCTCTGAAGCAAAGCAAACACTGTATTCGCTCCTGACAGTGGAAGCAGTGCTTCGCGAGCTGCAGCTAATCCTCTTATGTAAGCGCTCATTTAATTCAGTTTTCAGCGTGGCCTCTAATCCTCCATCAGCTGTGTGTTAATCCACAGAAGATGTCACTCTCAGGCAGCAAACGGTCAAACATCTGCAGATGCTTGGGACGTTTCTCAGCAAAACGGAAATATGAAATGGTACACAGTGTTAATTTATTATATTTTTTACACTTAAAAAGTCAAAAAGTCTACGGTCATCTTCTTGTCTCCTGCGTTGCAATCTGAGAAAGAGTCATCGTTACAGCTCTCTCTGACACAACAGATGGATTCAGTTCCCTAAGCTAAACACAGCAGGTGATTATTACTGTTCCAAAAAGTGAAAATTGAACATTATTACTCCCAGGCTTACATTTAAGCCTTTAAAATGCTGTAGATTTTCTTTTAGAGTTTCTCTTTGGACTTTGACTGCTATTCCGTTCAGTTTCAGATTAAATATAAGCAAAGGAATGTGTTTGCATGAAAGATAAAGGAATGAAAGTAAAGGTTGTTGTTGCTGTTTCAGTGGATGTGGAGGGATAACAACTTTCTCTTCTCTCTCTCTCTCTCTGCTCATCATCCCCTGATGTGATGTCATCAAGCACAGAAAGAGAGAGAGAAATAGAGAGAGAGAGAGAGCGAGCTGCAGGCAGAGTGGTCAACTGTTTCTCCTCTTCAGGTTTTCCGGTCATCTCGCCGAGTACCAGCAGCATGACGGAGCCTCCGAGCGGCCTGAGCAGTCCAGATGTGGAGGTGAAGAGTCTGCAGCTGGACGACCGCCCAGGTCAGTGTCAGTCGGCTCATTGTCTCCATCAGACAGACTAAAAGCGTTACTGTTTCAAAATATCTTCAGTTTCTTCAGCTTCTAATGTCTGCTTTCAGTTCTTTCTCAGCCGTCAAAAAACAGTTCTGTTGTCGCCATTCGCTCTGCAGCAGAGTAAAGCAAACAAACCTGAGCTGCCTGCATCTGTTATGATCCCGCTGATGAAGCGTCACGTCCAGCTCAGACATCTGGACTCCTGCAGCAGCTGACACGGCAACGATTCTGCCACAACGATTCAAAGCTAAAATTACAAACCAACTTGGTCTGAATCCTCTGATACAGAGCTGTACTGTTTAGGTTTCATGTTCATCTTGGAGAAACTTTAGTCTGAAGGCCTCATGTCATAGGAGGAGATTTTTACTCTTGGTAAACAATTTATTTTTTATTTTTTTAAAAGGAGAAAAAAAATGTAATGATTACAATAATCAGGCTAACAATGGGCTGGATACCAGAGCTGCAAATTGTGTGCTACTAAAAGCACTGCTTTTTTCCTTCTAATGTGGCTCTGTATGAACTCAACAGTTTGTCACTTCCTGCTGAATGTTTGCTTTGAGGACGAGAGAACGGTTTGTTAACTCCTGGGACATGCTCGTAACATTGTTTGTTTGTGTGACGTGGATTTGAGAAGCATCTCCAAGCTAAGTCAGAAAGATGAACGTTTGTTTGATGGATGTTTGTTGCTTCACAGAAAAGGAAACAAGATAACTGGGGAATTTTGAGTTGATTCATGTCGTTTTAGGAAATCATGGGGTAAAACTGTGATTAAAAACAGCATTGTTACATCAGCCCAACCGTACGTTGTGACCTCTTTCAAGGATCGTCTCTCCCAGTGATGGTTGGATGGATCAGTTTGGGCAGGTGGCAATGGCTCAGAGACCTTAAGAGGAAAAACAGCTCCCTGTCTCTCTGTTTCTTTGTGGTGGGACTTTTGGCAGCTCAGCCTGCTGATTTCCATCCCTGTGGATAATTACCTTCCCAGCGGGGATGAATGGACACATCACTTCCTCCGTTCACATAAAGGATGGAAGGATAAACAGAAAAAGAAAAAAAAGAAACTTTGGTTCTCCTGAAGGTGATTGTAAATCTGATCATGAGTCAAAGTTTCAAATGACCTGATATTTACTCTGCTAAAAATTTAAATGTTTTTTTTTTTTTATTTCTCCAAATGCCACCCATCAGAACAGAAACAAACAAACAAACAAACAGTAAAAAGCACTGATGGCGCTAAATGTTCCAGCAAACAAATCCATCAGGTTTGTTTCCTACGTGTTTGCTGAAGTTTTGACATCTGCAACTGAAAAACAGACCATGAGAATAATCTAGAGTTGCTGCAGCTTCAATTCATCAATAATAATAAAACAAAACTGCTAGCACCATGTTCCTTTGTCAGAACTGACCTACCGCCTCCTCTCCAACCTGTTTTCTTTTTTTTTTTTCTTTTTACTTTTCCCCTGAGTGAGCTCTCAGAATGCGGCCCGTAAAGCTTGGAGCCTCCTGCTGTCCTCACCTCCTCAACAGGCTCCTTGTTCGGCCTTCAAGCTCCCAGTGTCTTTGTGGACTGAAGCCTTTTTGTCCTCAAACATTGGCAGAAAAGAAGAGATGGGAGAGAAAGAGGAGGAGAACAGTGACAAACGAATACAGAGCACAGCAGTCCTCGCAGGACGACACAAACCTCTGCAGGATTTCCTTTTTTCCGTTCTGTTGGTTTTAAAGGACCGAACGAAGCAATGAGGAGCAACATGATGTGGTTCCGTTGTCAGATGTTGCTTTGTTAGCTCCAGTTGACACGATTCTGAGCTGGGATCTGATTCAGGGTCAGACTATCCGACCTTTAATACATTAATCCCTCACTGTGACTCTGAAATAATCCTCTTGCATCATGAAAAAAAAAACAAAACGCCCTAACCGTCAAAAAGGACGGGGAGCAGCGAACTGCTTCTCTTCTTCTTCCACGTTTGAGGACTTTTCCTGCCAACACACATCAAGCTTCAGTTTGTCAGTTCTCATCAACGTCTGTGTGAGACATTTTGAAATGATTAAGGTGAGGCGTGATATTGGACAGCGTTTCCAGGGAGAATGGGACAAAGGAACAACTGGATGTCTCCATGGATTCACAATGTCAGTGTGGTTTTCAGTGCTGGATGAAATAATGCAACATTTCACAGAGGAAAGTTGCACTGAAAGACATTTTCTGGAGTTTGTAAAAGCCCCATGCAGCAATGGATGCTGGTTAAGACGTAAACTTGAGCTGAATAGTTCGGTTTTTCCACAAATCTTCACGTTTGCTGTAACGTGGCTTCCTCTTATTGACGAACAAATAGTAGAAATAGAGTTTGTTGTTAGAAAATGTATTTTATATAGGCTACTGTAGAAGTATTTCACAGCTGCTCTCGAAAATCAACATTTTTGATCTTCCAGAGTCAGAGTCTGCGGACAGCGGCATCGGGGACGGGGACGAGCTGCCGGTTCCTCAGCAGATCCTGATCAGCAACGTCACATGCGACTCCTTCAAGATCAGCTGGAACATGGAGAGCAGAGGCCAGGATCGGATCACACATTATTTCGTTGACCTGAACAAGAAGGAAGACAAGAGCTCCAACAAGTTCAAGCACATGGTGCGAGACGTTCAGCCGTGGCGATGACAGACTTCCGCCGCCGCGTTGATCCAATCTCATCCTGTGTTCCAGGATGTACCGACCAAGCTGGTGGCCAAAGCGGTTCCTCTGCCGATGACGGTCAGAGGTCACTGGTTCCTGAGCCCGCGGACGGAATACACCGTGGCCGTTCAGACAGCCACCAAGCAGCCTGACGGAGAATACGCTGTTTCTGCTTGGAGCGAGATCGTCGAGTTCTGCACAGCGGGTCAGACGGAACAACTGAACCACCTGTTCTTCACTTCAGTTTCTTAGAATAAAGAGAGGGCTTCAGGTTTCACAGTAATATTTCTGTCAGCTGTCAAAAATAATGGCCTTAGTCAGTTTTTGCCAAAAGTGATTTTTTATTTTTTTAATCTGAATCATGTTTTTTGTTTGTTTGTTTGTTTGTTTGTTTTGCAAAAAAAGAGGTGATTATTATTATTATTTTTATTTTTATTTTTTTGCTAAAATAATTTTTGGCAAAAAATGACATTGGCCATTATTTTAGAAAGGTAACAATATAAAATCTTGTTAACCTGATAAAAAAAAAAAACTTTTTTTATCATGTCTTATTGTTATGTTAGACTACAAAAGCAGGATGCATATTTCACATATCTTTATTTTTGTGTAAAAGTCATTCTGAAGTGATCGATTTATCTGGCCGACATTCAGACAGCTGGATATAAACAAACCACATTCCAAACTTTCTGGTGGCCAATCTCATCCAAAGCCTAAATATAAAGCTAATCAGCAGATGTGCAGTTGAACTAAAACCCAAAGTTTGATTTTGCAGACTACTCCACCGTCCAGCTGAAGCAGCTCCTGCTAAAAGCAGAGGCCATCGCTGGCAGGATGTTACCGTTCACCGTCTTCTACAGGAACCAGCAGAGGGAGTACTTCCAACCAAGCAGGTGTGACCCACCGGTGTAACTTTACCAGTGCTCCATATTAAAATGCGTTTTAACCTGTGTGTCTGTCTCTCTGCCTGTGTATGTGTGTGTTGCGTTGTGAACAGCCAATATTACCGCTCCAGAGATGCCCAGTGCTGTCGCATGCTGCCGTCAGTAAAGGACAACAGCGGCAGCCACGGGTCACCCATCAGCGGTAAGCTGGAAGGAATCTTCTTCAGCTGCAACACAGAGTTCAACACTGGACGACCTCCGCAGGATTCTCCGTACGGGCCGTACCGCTTCCAGGTACATCTGTCGAGCAGAACAATAACCACAACAATCACATTTAGTCTATCCGTCTGATAAATACTACAACATGAAAGGTGTTGGTCTGTTGGTTTCCTTGTACCTGTGGTCTTCTTTTATTACTCATCTCTAGATTTTGCTCCTCTCCATGAAGTTGTGCCAGAAACCTTTGGAAAATCTGGATATAAAAGCATGTATAGATTCATAACATTCAAATCATGCAGAGATCTCTCAGATCCAGTTCAGTCAACCCCATGCCCAACTGTAGAACTATCAGAACTTCTAGTTGAACAAGACCAAGTGAGAGATAGTTGCGATGCAATTGTTCCCAGTGACTGCACACATCAAGTATGTCCATTTATGTTTTACAGATCCAAGCAGACCTCCTGTTCAACCAGAACACCAACGCCTACTTCGGGGATTTTTACTGCATGTACACCTCGTACCACTATGTCATTGTGGTCCTGGCCCCCAGTGGCTCCAAAGGGGACATTTTTTGTAGAGGTAAGCTGCCGGCCTTGGATAGATCAAACAACTGCTTCCTGAGCTGCAGCAAGGAAGAGGACGGCTCGCTGTCCTTCCGTCACGCTCAAGACGTCATCCTGGAGGTGATCTACACAGAGCCGGTGGATGTGTCTCTGGGGACGGTGTCACAGATCAGCGGACACCAGCTGATGAGCCTGTCTACCCTCAACGCCAAGAAAGACCCCAGCTGCAAAGTCTGCAACATCAGCGTGGGACGTTAGCGGCTTCTTCAGACAGGATGACCAGCTGACCCCATGGTAACAAGCACCGGAGGTACTAACTGACTTTAACTCTACTGGTTACGTGCCCAGCTGACAGGGTCCTTCCAGAAACCAGGCTGGTGGATTGGTTCGGCATCAGCAAGACAGCGCCCTCATGTGGCCGTTTGGATGAAGACGGTTCAGGATGGATAAAGAAAACATGGAAACTGCTGTTGGTTTCCTCTGTCAGCCTGTTGTTTTTATAACTTTTTCTGTCTGTTTTTATTGTTCCCATGGCAATCGATGTCGGTTTACAAAATACGCATCTAAACCCCAAAAGCTTAGAGATTATCATTGCCTTATCTTTTGTTTCAGTTGAACTCTTCTGCGGTAAAGTCTTTGGGTCGGGGGAGGTTGCGAAATCGAAATAAAAGCTATAAACAAACTAATTCAAGTGGCAACAGAAGATTATATTTGGGTAGTTTATGTCAGACTGTTAGTCAGTGGAGAATAACGTCTAGATGCTGTGAATGTTCTCTCTTCAGAATCAATAAACAGAAATGTTACCTGAAAAAACCTTGCTGTCTTTAATGGTGGTTTCTGTCAAAAACAGCCAGATAGCTTCCAGAGCTTTTAGCATTTTTAATCAAACAAAGGAGCTAAGTCTCTTTATAAAGTAAGAGAGAAATAAGGAGCAACCGAAGTTAATCAGATGCTGAGCTTCCTCTTCTTCTGTATCTCCTCATCACCGCGTTCACTCCAACGTCTCTGACATGAAACTCTCCACAGCTTCATTGCTTAGTTATGTAATGCAGTCATCACAAACATGGGTCAGTCAATAAAGAGACATTACAACTGAATATCATCTGTATACATGTGGTGTGAAATGTTCCTAAAAATACTTTCCAACAGTTACCATAAGTACAACTAGAATAGATGTGTCACCAGAACACGAACCTGAGGAATCCCGCGTCAGATCAGTGTAAAAAGTAAAGCTGCAAAAATGGCCAGAAACAGAAGAACATCTTTTATCTTTTTTTTTTTTGTCCATGTCATTTCCGTGGTTTTACTGGTAAACTCTGGCTCCAAGAATTCACTTATCAGAATAGAGATAAAGAGAGAAAACAGGAAGAAGATACCCAAAACTCATAAGAGAGGACAACACAGACAGCATAGAGACAGAAACGGACATTTACCTGGACATGGATCAACGGCTGGTGATGTTGCTCCTGCTACTGCTCTGGGACTCAGGTAGGACAAAAACAAAAGTTAGGGTCAAAATGCAAAATAAAACATTAGTCTATTGAATTATGATGTGTAGAATTATTAAGAGAATCATGGTTTAAAACTATTATTTTTCTTTGCAGGGAATTTATTTTTATTTTTACTGTTTAAAATATTATACATCAGCTTACTTGACTGGGGCTGTTTGGGTAAAAGATCATTTGATATTTTTTGCTCTTAGATAACAGAAATAACTTGGTGACATCAAAGCACTGAGTTGTGTCTCAATTCTGATGAGTTAAAACTCATTTGGACAACATTATTAAGAAGTTAATATGCCTTAAAGATCGAACTGAATAGTTATATTTAATTCAGCTAAGTTTCATTTTAAAAAGTGTTATAGGTTTTATCAACAAAACACAGAAAGAGATGATGCATATTTTTTATTCTTTTTTTTTTGTTTGTTCTATTTATGTCTATAGAGCAGCAGGCTGGAGGAAACTGCAGCGCAGCAGGTAATCAGATCCTGTTCAGTCAATGTGATTATTCATATTGTACCAAAAATACATCAATACATGTTTAGGTATTGAAAAACACATTTATGTCCAGCTAAAAGCAATCGGATTTATAATAATAAAATTTGTAATGTGGTAAATGTTTTTATTAGAACAGTCTAATACAATGTGACTGTATTTATAACAGAGCAACACGCATTGAGATGGACCTGGATATAAACTGTTTAAAGGAACCAGATTAATTTCTTAAATATTAACTTTGATGCAATCCCCCATTACTATGAGACAACACCAAAAGATAATAATTTTTCTGTATTTTTTTTTTCCCATCACATCAACTTATCCGGCTACAATGGATTGGAAGAGAGATTTTTTTTAGTTCATCAGTGTCTTTACCATTGCACTATAATCTCCCTTGAAAATGTTTGATAGTTGTAACTTTAAGTGTATTTTCTCAATGGGGAGCATTTCCCATGAGCATGGATCACACTCTGAAGATCAATCTAATATTTCACAATAAAAGACAATAATTAAAGTAAGGAGATTTAGAGATTGAACATTTTAAATACAGATAAAAAACATGTAATAGTTTTATGAGTGTAAATGCAAAAAAAATAAAAAAGTGTTGCTTTCAAAATATACTGGAAATTCCAAAACACACCAATGAGCCAGTTAATTTTTTTTAGGAAACTATTAGAAAATAAATATAACCAAGATGCATTATTTATTTCATTTGTCATTACCATTTAAATGAAATGCCTTAATGGTTCTTTCTTATTTGTGAAGGGCACGAGGTTTTCGACTCACCTGAGCTCCATATTTCAACAACAGTTGTGTAAAAAGCTTCATCGTGTTTTTTCTTTAGTAGTGGATTTTTGTGCTTAGTGTTCATAATACTGATGTTTGTTTAATGCTATTTTTTTAAAGGTTTTGTTGGCTCTAGTGGCCTTCATTTGAAAGTAGTCCAACAGAAAAGAGAGCTATGAGAGAGGGGGAGGCATGCGGCGAGTGATGTCAGGCCGGGAATCGAACCTGCGACTCCTGCAATGAGGCACGACCCTTCATATGTGGGTCGTGCTTTGCCCCTACACCATCACAGCACCCTTGTTTAATGTTATTTTAATTTGAAAAAAAAAAACTTAAAAAAACCAAACTTGCTCTTTCTGGGTTTTTCTGCAGCGCCATCTTAATTTTTTGACAGTTCATGTGATTGTACCTCTCACTCTGATGACACAATGAGGCATAAGAGAGAAAAAACACGAACATGTTTTAAACACGATGTTGAATAGCACAACGTCTTACATAGATCTCATTATTTGTCTCTTCTTAATCTTTCAGGAGCTTCATGTGAAACAACGAAAGCTGATGTTGTGTTGTTGGTTGACGAGTCTGGAAGTATTCACCCTGAAGACTTTGAACATATGAAATTATTTATATCTGAACTAGTTCAAAAGGTCCATATTGGGCCCATCAGTTTCCAGATTGGTAATAATTTATGATCATTTACAAGAGTTGTTTAAGTCGGGACACTGTTTTTAGAAAGAGATCACTGACAACTTTTTACAGATCTGGAAAGTATAGAAACATTTAAAATTACAAGTAATAATGTTTTATTTCTATTCATCCAGAAATAGAAATAATAGTACATTCATAAAAACAATGACTCATCATTATCTGGTTTGACCAATAACTGTGTGCTTTTTGTAGGTCTGACTAAGTACAATTACGAAGCAACAACTGAGTGGAATTTGAACACACACAGAACCAACGAGTCTCTGCTGAAGGCTATTGACGAAATACAACAGACAGGTGGAGGCACAAACACAGGTCAGCGTATTATTCTTAAAGCAGATTCTCGGCATGAAGAGCTGTGGAGTTTCAGGTTCTGTTCAGTCACAAACCAGAACATTAAAAAAAAAATTAAACTATCCCATTTCAGCCACTGTATGAAATCTAACAGTTTCCTACTATTAGACAAACAACCTCTGATGAGAATTCAGACTTAACTAGATAATGGATTATAACAAAATTCTGTGTCTGTTTGCTGTAGTGAGATTCCTTTACTTTCCTGGTAGCAGTGGGGGGCAGTGCTCTCAGAAGCATCTTATTTCATGAGACAGGCAAACAAGCTGTGCAGCTCTGAGCCTTTAAAAGGACTTTTAATACTTTTTTGTTGCAACTTACAGGAAATGCTCTGGAACACATTCTGCATCACAGCTTCAAACCCACAGTGGGGATGCGTGCTGACTCTAAAAAAGTGGCAATTCTGATCACTGATGGAGAATCTCAGGATGAAGTGGCGTCTGCTGCCAAAAACCTGAAGGACACTGGGATAGAGATATACGCTATTGGTGACTGGTTCTTTTTCTGGATTGATTCAATTTAAATAATCAGAGTACACACTTCGAAATCAAAAGCTGGTTGGATAAGTTGGATGAGTAAAGTCGCTAAGATCGAGTGCAATGTGATTGGTGACTATGTATTTCCAGACTGATTATTAGTCTGAGAGACACATCAGTACCACAGTTGTCTACAGAAGTTTTAGTTTAGTCTTGTTATCCACCAAGCTGTTTTGTTCTTAATGTATCAGTACGGTAATAATAATTTTTTTTTTTTAGGTGTGGGCCAAGGCATTTATGACAGTGAAATGAGGGTCATTGCTTCTGAAGATGTTGGAACACATGTGTACACCACTTCAGATTTTAGATCCCTCCTCAGCATTATAAACAGCCTGACCGAAAGCCTGTGTCGCAGTGCTCCCAGCACAGGTAGGCATCACCTGCATACACTTAGCAACAGGTGGATATTTGAAGCTGGACATGAACTTTGATTCTGACTCATTTTGGGACTGATAACTCTCTAAAGCAGTGGTCTTAACTCCAGTCCACAAAGGTCGGTGTCCTTCAGAGTCTAGAAGTATCTCTGCTTCAGCACACATGGCTTCGATATTAGCTTGTTAGCAGAGCTCTGTAGAGCTTGGCTGCATATTAATGAGGCAGTTTTAATTCAAGCATGTAAGACAAGGGACACATGTAAAAGCTGCAGGACTCTGACCGTCGAGGAATGTTGCTTGAAGCCACTGCTCTGAACTCTGACCTATCAAGCATTCAGGTAGAGATTAAGCTTCTGAAATAAACTGCACTTCAAATATGCTAAGATGACCACGAAGATTTCTCCTGAAATACTGATTCTGCTTCATGAATATGTGCAGCAGGATCCAACACGGGTATACTTTATTTGAAAGAAGAAGGTGTTCAGTAACACAGACCAGAAATGCTAGACTGTCCCAGCAGACTTGCATAGTCTAGTCATATTTAAAAAAATCTGATAACATGAAAGTCTCAATGAATGTCTGACTTCAGCATGTCCATTAGTGGAACAGTGAAAAACAAGGGATAACATTCAACAAAGTTGTGAAACAGGAAATGGGAGCTCTGTGCTCTGTTTTTTTTTTATACATGCATCCACTGGATGCCAAGTGTATGCAGATGATGTCTCCCTGTACTTTATATCTGTGTGTGTGTATGCGTGTGTGTGTGCGTGCGTGTGTGCGTGCGTGCGTGCGTGCGTGCGTGCGTGCGTGCGTGCGTGCGTGCGTGCGTGCGTGCGTGCGTGCGTGTGTGTGTGTGTGTGTGTGTGTGTGTGTGCGTGTGTGTGTGTGTGTGTGTGTCTGCTGCATTGCCTTTACACGCTGGCCAGGTTTTGCACTGTTATTTTTTTCTTTCTCTTTTACTACTTAGGGTAGTCAGAGAATTTGACCCTGCGATACCATAATTATTTCTTTACTGAGCTGTTTTGATTTTTCTCAAGGCAGCTTATTACATCTCCTTGACTTAAGATTTGTCTGGCTTTTTCTTCACCTAAACAGTTCATTATACATGAGAGATATAGAAAATAACATAATAGTGCAGTTCCCGCAAACACAGTTGGAAACGGTTTAGTCTTCCAGCAGTCTACTTCTTAATACAATAAATGTTTTTAATCTTTCCACAGAATTGGCAAACTTGTTTTTTTGCCTGCTTTTTTTGCATAAGGATTGTAAGAGAATTTGAACAGTTGGCTCACAGGCAACTGTAATCTTCTAGCACAAGAACACACTGACATATAAACTCAGTAACCCCCTGAAAAACCAGAACAATATGACCAAGTCTCAGACACATTCAGGAAGGCTGAGAAACTGACTGATTTTGTTCTCAGCAACAGAATGCTGTCTTGATAGCATTATTTAAGATTTTTTTTTTCCCACTACAAAATTTATTTATTCTTGAAATCTAATCTAATGGTTAGATTTGTAATCTAATCACTTAGATTAGAAAGTGAAAGGCCACTTTCTAATCTAAGTGAAAGTGAACTTTCACTTAGATTAGGCCACACATGCTAAAATTGTTGTGTAATTTATTGAAAAACGTTTTTTAATTCAATAAATCATATTTGCAATATGAATGAAAATTATTTTAGAATTTCAATTGTTATATCATTATTAGGAATTAGTTCTAACTATTCCATTTGCATGTTTCTTTGTTTCTTTCTATCTCTATTTAAATACACTCACTGTTGGTACACCATGCTACCACCAAGCTGGACCCACACTTGCTTTCATACCTGTCTTAATTCAAATGGACATTTATTTCATGAAGTGTCGACCCTTCCTCAGGAATATATTGACATGGTAGCATTACACGGTTGCTGATGTCTTCACTGCACATCCATCCGATGCAAGTTTATCATTTCACCACATCCCAAAATACTTTATTGTATTCAGACTTTTACCTACTTGCTATTGAAAAGAAATTATCTAAAGACAGTACATTTAAAAAAAAAAATTAAAAGTCTTGTGGGCGCCCCGTTTTATAGAAATATTCCTGCAGGTCTATAAAGCCTCCGGCCTATAGGTGGCGATAGTACGCACAACAGAACCCTTTAATTACGTCATTTCCGTCACATGTATGGTAAAGGATCTGACCGAGTGAACGGTGAACAGGGTTTGAAACTTTCAGAAATTGAAAGTCTTTTAAGTGTTTAAGTGTTCTGGTAGCTTGAAGATGAACACCGCTCTGAAGCAGTGGAAGGAGGCGTCCACCCTAATCCTGACCGCAGGACGCAGGCTCGGTGCGGACAGTTTGTCCTCAAGAACTCCCAATGACGGCAACGGCGCAGCGACGCAGCTGCCGCGCAGCTCCCAGTTTGATTACGACGTCCTGTTGCTCAAACGAAGCGCTAAAAGCACATTTATGCCCAACGCGTATGTTTTTCCCGGCGGTATGGTGGACTCTTCGGACTTTTCAAGTGATTGGTTAGACGTCTTTAAGTCTTTTCTTAATTCCCCTGGTTTTGGTTTAAGGGTCGTTAAGCAGCCCGTGGAGAACAGACCCCCGATCTTTGCGACAAACCGATTAAATCTCGGCTCTCCCATCCCGGGGGAAGTCGCCCTGAGAATCTGTGCCGTCAGAGAGACTTTTGAGGAATCGGGAGTGCTGCTGGTTGTGCCTAAAAAGGAAGAGAAACGTATTTTAAAAAGCTTTCAGGACACACGTTTTAATCAACATCACACAGAACATGAACTGTGTAGTGATGAACTCTCAAAGTGGAGGGCGTTGGTGAACAAGAACCCCTCCAACTTCATGAGGATGTGCCAGGAGTTGGAGGTTTTGCCCAATATCTGGGCTTTACATGAGTGGGCGAACTGGCTGACCCCCACCGCCAAATATGGGAGGACGAGGTTTGATACCGCTTTCTTCATGTGCTGTTTGCAGGAGATGCCCAACACGCTGCAAGACGAGAAGGAAATCGAGCGCTTTCAGGTAATTTCTGAAATATAAGCAAGTTGGGTTTTGAAAACGTATCCTATATGCACCGATCAGCGATTTTACGACAAATTTCCGAATACCAATATTTATTTTATAGCCCCCCCCGATTCTGATTTCTGTTTAAATAACTAAAATTGGCACAAAAAAAATTGTCTTGTATATTATGGGGGGGGAAATGAACAGTCATAACTTTTCAAAAATGCCCTAAAATTACAGAGTTGTCTCACTATACGTCACTGAAAATATGTTGTGAAATTACCTGTCTTAAACGCATATCGTCATATTGTTCTCTCCAACTTTCATATATTGAAGGGGGTGGCTTGAAGTCTTGATCAGCTTGTTTGTTTTTTCTTGTCAACTCCATTGAGATGGTGATCAGAAAGGAAAGTGTATACCTGTAGAAACGCAGCACCTAAAGAGCCATGTTTTGGGGAAACTGTACTGGGTTGAATACAGGTCTGTAAAAGAGGCCATGTTTAAATATCAAAAAAGATTCTTCAAGGTTCGACATGGATTCAGTAACTTTTGATGAGGCCTTGGTTGTAATTAAATCCTCCTTTGTTCAGCGAAGACCATGTCAATACTGTATTGAATCAATTCATAAATAACAGCCAAAGTTTTTTCATAGGGGCTCCCTAATTTTATAATTTAAATTTTTACCTTGGCTGGGCTAAAATTTACAAGTAACAAGACCACACCAGCAGGACTTTCCATAAAACGTTCATCTGATGGACAATATTGGACATTTCCAAAATTTGAAAGAATATCGATGCATGAACTTTGTTAAAGACAAGGAGAGGAAATTAAGCTGAACTACTAATGTTTGAACTGCTAACCATTTTAAAAAGACAGCTCACTACTCTCACTACACTAAGACTGCTCCAGCTGTCTTACCACAACAGAACATAACATACTAGCATCACCACCAGGATTAAGGTAGATAATTATACAGAAGAAATGACCAGAACTTATTATTATTATTATTATTATTATTATTATTACAACCAGGGGTGACGTCACACTGGAAGAGAGAGAGCAGTCAGCATTACACAGCTCTGTAGTTAAACATAATTTTACAGCTATTTTAGAACAAAGATAAAGTGGTTACTGATTTTTTTTTATTTATTTATTTTTAAGTTTATCACTGTTCTATATTGATGTGTTTGGTTAGAATTATTGTGTATTCCCTGTAGAACAAGTTGTCTGTGACCTTAACTGAGATTTCCAAAAGGCAGACAACATTTTAAAATTCAGAACTATCCACAAAAGACAGAATTTGACTGATTAAAATGATCAAACAGGACAGCTTTGTTGTGCAACAAACTGCATACATTCAGATTTCTGATATTCACTAATGTTTAGCTCCATGTTATAGCAGCCTGAATAAACATCCGACAAACTTCAATAGAACATATTGATTCCAGCTTTTTTTGAAACACCTCACTGATATGTAAAACACCTAACTATGAGTCGTCTTCTCACAGTAACCAGAGGTTAAAAATAAACGGCTTTAAAATCATAAAACAACTAAACATCAGTATTTTAATTTCACTCCTTTCACATCTGACATTGTGGTTTATTTTGTTGTCTCAAAGTACAAAAAAAAAGAATCAACTCTACCTGTTGTGTGTTTCAGTGGTCCACACCCTCAGAGATCCTGCAGAGCTACCGGGCACGGCGACTTTGGATTGCTCCTCCGCAGTTCTACGAGCTCAGCCGGATGTGCCGCTTCCCGCTGCTGAATGACCTCCACAGCTTCGCCCACCAACGGGCAACAGAAGGCTGCGATCAGTGGATGCCTGTTATCGTCCTTCAAGATCAGCAACACATTTCTCTCCTCCCAGGTGCTTATTATCGGCCACGTCTCTTCTAATGATCGGCCTGACTGATACTTACAGAATAAACAGCCGCGATGATCTCACAGTTTGGTTTGTTGGTCTTGAACCTTTGAATACAGCATTATGACTATTGCGTCATCCCTTTTAGAAACCATACATGTATGCAGGTGATGATTGTAGACACCACAGTATCACCTGTTGATTTAAACCCCTAAATTATAATATTTAGAAGACACTAGGCTAATGCTTTTTCCTTAGTTGTCTTTTCACACCTTTTTGTGCAGGTGGTAAAATTTTTGACTTTCAGCCTTATCTCCAGTACTTCTGGCATCTCAGCCTCTCAACTGCGTACAAGCCCTACATTAGTTAAATATCTTAGTTAAGTACCTGCAACCTTTAATTCCCCAACAACCGTTGGACTTTGTGAGCCTGTCTGTGCTCTTCATTTCCAAAGAAAAACTCAGTGTGTCCAATTAACGCTGATGCATTTGCAGTGATGAGTTCTGAAAATAGATTTTATTGGCCAGAGGAAACTTGCTGCCCATCTGTCTGCTGGTATATTTTTGGAAAGTAGTTTAGCACAAACTGATATGTTGTCTCTTCTGTTTCTCTTTGAGTTTTACATTTTAGTTTTGGAGAGTCTGAAAAAGTATGTAGAAGTCCTACAACCTCCAAGTTAGATTAGTGCACAGGTACTTCTAGAAAAATGTAAATATCATGGAAAAGTTTTACTGTTTTATGTGAAACTGCACTATATAGATTTATTACAGACAGTGGAATATTTATTTCCTCTAATTTTGATGATTACAGGTAATGAAAATGTTTCTCACGTCAGAATTTCTCACAAATATTAAATATTGGAAAGTCAAGATCTATGTATAATGAATCTACTGTATATACAATATGAGTATAACTGCCTGAAATGAATGATAAAAATTTAACTTTTTTGCAAATAAAATTTTATTCAGATTTGAGTCGCATTCTTAGGTCTTAATCAATTGAATGGGAATTGCAGATGTGAAAGTTACTTGGCTGACTCGGCATAATTCCTTCCTGAAATTTGCATTCAGGAAATTCTTGTTTGATGCAATACATTTCACCAATCACTAAGTCAATAATAATTAAATGTATGCTGCCTGTAAATTAATTCTAACAAAATATAAATTTTTCACATTTATTCCATCTACTTTCTAGGAGACAAGCTTTATCCGGCAGACCCTTCAAAGCCGACCGAGGATGACCACAAAGACTCTCAGTTGGAGGATCCAACAGATGGTTCTGATTTGCACCGTATGGTGATGTCAGATCCTTACACTGCAACCCTACAGATCACTGTCAGACCCAAGTATAACCACCTGCTCCCTGTTATGGTTCCAGCCTTGTCACATAATCCAGAAAGTCAACTTTGACCTGCACTGAAACATCTTTTTATTTACCTTTTTGCACACAATTACAAAAAGACTTTCACATAAAATTTACTGGCAGTACGTCTGCTGCTGAGTCCTGATCACTAATAACTGTATCAAGTTCTGTTGGTGTCTGTTATCTTAAATCTCTCATATTAAAAAGATAAAAACTAATTGTAATTTGTATAACTTGCATTTATTTTTATTTTGTATAAAATGGCAACTAATTACCTAAGTTCATACAAGATGTGGGTTTAATTTTAAACAAAAATGTGAATAAACACAGTTGTCATGTACTGTATAGCAGCACAGTCATAAAACTGACTAAAGCAGTTCTTGTTTTGTCTTGTTTCAGAGGGCCACGTGCTTCAGATGGCTTTCATATAAACAGAAACAAAAAGTAGTCTGTTTTATCTGTTTGATAAGATACGTTTTATTTTTTGGAACAAAATTCATGTTTTTTTTGTGTTGTCTTCAGTGAAGTTATTGCCAGGAAGATTTTTTTTTTTTGTCTTCACTTCAAAATAAAGAAAAATAAATAAATGTCTGTCTTGGCGTTCTCTTGTATCAAATGCTCTGAGGTGAATTAAAGCAGTAATATTGTTGTAATATTAATATTATAACAAATGTTTTTTCACCTTAAGTCTACATCCCAATTTAATGACTTATTTTACCATGACTAAAACAATTAATAGAGAGAGATGTAATTTGTTTTGAAACAGTCTGGTGCCTTTAAATTTGAATAATTAGTTCAGTTATTTGGTGATGCAGCAGTTCAGTCTGTTTGTGCTTTTAACTGTCTGTATATCTTCTCCATTGACATAATGTGTGCAGGACATACACATACAGTCATCTAAGCATACATGAATACGCATGCAAATACTATGACGTAATTTAATTTAGACTGCGATATAAAAATGGAATTGATACAAGCAAAACCTGTTCTTTATTTCTCACTATGGAGTCTTTATTTTTATATATTTTCAAGTATATATTTGGAACTTTTATTGTAACATATGGGAAAAATAGCAATAAATTAAGCACTGCAGATGCTCAGAGTCACCAACAAAAGTTGTAAAAAGCAGTATGCCTAGTATT
Organism: Alfaro cultratus; assembly: GCA_903066825.1. NCBI lineage: Eukaryota > Metazoa > Chordata > Actinopteri > Cyprinodontiformes > Poeciliidae > Alfaro > Alfaro cultratus. Next base: position 3,173 of record CAEFZX010012028.1, on the reverse strand, counting down.
AAACGTGCTTCTTCACTACAGTTACATCACTCCGCATGACTGCTTTAGTATGCTGCTAAACAGAAGGCAAAGTGTGTCTTGTCACAAGAACAAAAAACAATTAAAAAGGACTTTGAAGGTGAGCATATTGAAGACTGAAGTAATTATGACTACGTAGAAGTGTTGCCGTGGTGTGGGTTGCATTTATCAGTGGTGGAAACGCTGCATGTCTCCCACCTTGTACATTTGGGGGTCTTCCCTTCTCACAGCAGTATTCAATATTAGCCATATTGTGCTGTTTGGTGTTCATAAATTATATATATATATATATATATATATATATATATATATATATATATATATGTGTGTGTGTGTGTGTGTGTGTGTGTGTGTGTGTGTGTGTGTGTGTGTGTGTGTGTGGCTTACTATATATATTAAGCCAAACTTGTACAAAATATTTATACTTTGCATTTAAGATTAAAAAAAAGAAGCTTTGTCTGTAAATATGCTCTACCTTGGACTCCTCAAGTGGCATAGTTTTAGTTTTGACTGGTTAAAATGCAGTAACAAAGAAAAGAAAAGAAATCTCTTATTAAGCACCTTTTGCTATACAAATATTAATTGTTCAGTCCAAAAAATAATCATCAGATCAGCCCTACACTGTACTGGTGTTAAATCAAGCAGACTTAACATGTTAGAAGTACTTTTTAGCAGATGCGTCTTTGGCTACAAATGATCAAGCATGCTCTAATGGAATGCTACGTTATTACATTTTAAGCAATAAAATGTTTAGGTTTTTATTTGAAAAAGTAGATGAACTATTTGTTTATTTGCATCTTTTGGTCTATTTCTAATATTGTTTGAATGGTTAAATGAAAAATCTACTGAATGAGCCAATTTTTATGATTAATTGAATAATCATCAGAATAATTGATTACTAAAATAATCATTAGTTGCAGCCCCCATTGATAACTAAAACTGTTTCTAGCTCCATTCTTTGGGCTGCCAACAAAAGAGCTGGTGATAGAAAAAGCTAACAAACCTCTGGATGACCTCTGGGCTATCAGGTTGTTTAGCCCTCAAGATCTCTTGCTTTGTCTTGTTTCAGAGGGCCACATGCTTCAGATGGCTTTCAGATAAACGGGGCGTGTTGCAATGAGAAATGATTTAGGAGTTTGAGAAAGCCTGTTTGTTTTACTTTATGATGGCTGAGACAACTGATAATTTTGTCTAAATGATAAAATCAAGCAAGGCAGCTGAAGTGAACGGAGGGCAATGAGTGTTTGGAGATAAGGAATCTAAATCTAAACGTTGATTAAGTGTAACAAGGGATAACAGACAGACACAAACTATGAAAGGGGTTGCTAGGCTGAAGCAAAGTTAAAAAAGCAATCAAAGTACAAAGAAAAGCTCTTGACATACTCTAAGAAGAAATGTATATCTAGATCAGGGGTCACCAACCTTTTTGAGACTGGGAGCTACTTTACAGGAGAGTAACACGAAGGGCTACTTGTTTGATACAGTCTTTATAACAATTATATATATATATATATATCACGGCTATATGGTTAATTGCTATTATGTGATCAGTAGTTCTTAGCTCACAGAGTTTTAAGTTTGATTCCCTTTTGGAGCTTTTTTGTGAGATTCTAAATTGCCCACAAGTGACTGAAATAAACAAAAGCAAACTGATGGATTGTTGCAGTAACACTGGAGCTGTACGGCTATACGCACTGAGTACCTTGAAATTTCCCTTTAAATAAAAAAGAATAGTTATTGTTTTATTATCTTTCACACTTTACTATTAGCATAATTGTGGAGAATAAACAATGTTTTATGACGATGTTAAATAATAAAGACATGGAAGCGAAGCCTACCGTGTGGTTAACGGAAAGAGGAGGGTGTTGATCGCAGGTTCAGATGGTGTCAGACGTCCAGAGGACGAGAAGGTGAAGCAACAATATTTGCTTTATACTCTACTTTGGCTAGATTGAATTCGACTAGATTAAATTGTTTAACCCACAGTCTTAGCGCGACGCTCAGGAAGAGAGGCAGATGTCAGCTGACCCGTCAGCTCTCCAGTTCGGGATACATCAAAGAGGCTCATAAACCGACCCGCCAGAACCGAACATGGTAAAAAGCTCCGCCGGGATCCAAACCGCTCGGGAGGTTCGAACTCCTGTCATTCATTTTTATCTTACAGAAAAAGCGCCAAGCGGCCAAATAAACAAAAGTAAACTGACCAATAAGATTTAGGCTTTGGGTGCTCACCCTCAGAGACTCACACAGATGTGCGCTATGTACAAGATGTTTTGGCGCAAAAAGATCTTTTTTTTTTTTTTTCCTCGCAAATTTGTTAATAGTAAATAGGGTTAAATAATAAAAATTCCAGAAATTATTTTTTTCTTTCTTTACTTAAAGGAAAATCTATAGGTACACAGAGTATGTACAGCTGCAGGCGCTGCTGCCCATCGATAATATCCTGCAGGCGTCTGCGCATATAGTTCTGAACTTTAACCGTAGGAAAGAGGTTTTTTTACATAAAGCAATTTATTTTAAACGTTTTTATCATTTCCTTCTTTTAAACTCTAAATATAAACAAATGTTATTACTTCAATGTAAAAACATTTAATTAAATAATTTTTTGGCAGTGCTCCATAATGACAATGGCTATTTCTAGAACTTGCTCCGCGGGCGACTGACAAGATCTCCTCGGGCGACCGGGTGCCCGCGGGCACCGCGTTGGTGACCCCTGATCTAGATCATTTGAAAGATATAAAGAAAGTTGAGCAAACATCAGAGATGGTTCAAAACCTTTGTGGTTAACCAAATAGAGATGTGTTCATAAGTTATCGTCATGTCAGCGACTCTCTTTTTGATTTACATTTTAAATTAAACACTTACGTATCGCAGTGTTGCCTGGATACCTAAATGAAGACTATGAAGTGACTGACTTGACTGAAACACTTTGTACCACAAACCTGATACATACTCCATCCTGCCACTTTAGCTTTTTGGCATATTTTATTACAGAAAGACACAAGATCTTGAGATTCTGTCATCTTGCTGGTTCTGCCCTCTCTTCTTCGCACATCTTCTCCTTCTGCTTCAGAGTGCTGTGTGTGTGTGTGTGTGTGTGTGTGTGTGTGTGCGTGTGTGTGTGTGTGTGTGTGTGTGTGTGTGTGTGTGTGTTT
>CAEFZX010012027.1:0-31716 GCA_903066825.1 Alfaro cultratus | reverse complement strand
AAGTCACAGCATCAGACTGTTGCTATGGTAACAAAACAAAATGAAGATTGTTCTTTGAACTTTTACAAAGTAAACTTGCCAGCTCCTTAAAATCTTACATATAAATGTTAAACAATTTAAAATCTTTTAATTTATGTACACTAAAACCATTAAATCAAATTTAGCAGCATTGATCATCTCAATAAACAAATGTTACATTTATGAATCTGTGATCTGTGTTAAAATATTTGCATTTATGGGCCCCTGAAGCCCTGGGGGCCTTACAGAGCTGCTGACTTAATTTGGATTAAACAAAAGTGCAAATAATTAATATTCATTTTAATTGTGTTTTTGATTTGTTGTTTTTAAGACTAGTTGTGGGTTTAAATAGCGTTTCACTGGTTATGTCTTCCCGTAGCATATAATTACCCAGTAATATTTTTACTTTTCCTGTCTACTTAACATATTTTAATGCAAAAACGTGGTGGACCACCGGTGGACCTCCTCGGCTCCCCGACCACCGGGCTTAGCAAGTTTTCTGGGGGAAACCCTGCATTCACACCTCTACAAACAAACCAGGTTTTTTAGGCAATTAAACCAGAGTTTGATTAAAGCAGACTAAACAAGACTGGTGTGAATGCACCCATAATAACAAACTGCTGTAAGGGAGGAGGGGATCCCATGACTCCATCCACATAATTTGCACTTATATGTGTCACTAATGGCTGAAAGCAGAAATAGAAATTTTCCAAGTTACCATTTATTAGATACTTTCAGAAAAATATTACTTTATAAGTATGTCAACAGGAGTCAACCAGCTTGGATATCTCATGGATATACATCCTGGGTATCTCAAGCATCATAGAAGCTTTTACGCAACTTCTAATGGTCTGTTAAGTAGGACATCCCTGTCATGTTGTTTATTTCTTATGCTCTGTCTTTTATGATTTCCAGTTATGATTGCTTTAATCATCCTGCAATTCAGGCTACATTAAATATGTGAGAATCTGAAAAGCAGCTCTAAGAGCCACAGAGCGATGTGTGTGCGCCCCTCACACATGTCAGCCGCTGAGTTGACCAATATGGAAGAAGTGGTTGTCTGTGGCAACCAATGAACCGTGGAGATAGCGAACAAAAGAAGAGGAGTGGGCGGAGACAATGCAGTGGGCACACAAGCACACACACCCACACACACACACATGCGCCCTGGTCCAGAGTTAAGCAAACAATCCAGTGGAACAACGCTCGGTGAGTCAGTGCCTGCGTGATCCATTTGGAAGTCACAGGACACACACACACCCACACACACACAAAGTGGGAGACCTCTGTTGTACAATGTCAACATGCTGAGCACGCTGATACAATTACAGCAGAAGTGCTTCATGCTATTGTGGCAGTAGGATGAAGAGATTCTTGACTGACCTGCAGGGTGGTGTAAAGTGGCAGACACGGTATCTGCGGATTTCAGCAAGTCCATTTTAAGACTTTTTAAGATCTTTTTTTAATGCCACTTTGAATTAAATTTTAAGACAGGAAAAAAAAACTATAACTATAGGGCATGATTTAGAGGATCCTGCAGGGTTATATGGGTTGGCACCAGAGGTGAGACTGTGGCAAAAACTAACGTCATTCACCCAGCTGGTGATGCATTTGCACTTACCCATGACAGACCCAAAAAGGGCTAGCCAGCTAGATATAGCTAGCAAGAGTATATTAGCAGCTCGAGTCACAGAATACACTGAAGATATATGTGCACAAGGCCTTGAATTTAATACATGAATGTGAGACTTTTTAAGACTTTTTTTGTGGATGTGCAGATAGAGCAGCGTGGTTCCAGTCCATCCTTGTATAAATCCTCACAACCCTTCCATAGGAGGTTCACCTTCCATAGGAACAGCAACCATAGATATACAATTGGAGCACATGAATATGTGTTAGAATGATACAGTTCTGGCATTCATTCAATTGAAAGCCTGAAGATTGGCATTCTGTCGTCAATTTGACTGAGACAGAGCTGTTTGTTTCAAAGAAGAATGTGCAAAAATGGTTAGTTTCTATATGAGCAATATACTGTATATATTAAAATACAGACACATGCTGCAAACACAGGCTACACTTCTCAAATTTGATCTAAAACCTTATATAACACTTTAATTTTTCTTTCTCTTCACAAGTATGCATTACTTTTATGTTGGTAGTAAAATCTCAACAAAATACATGGAAGAATTTTTAAAAATTCAAGGTTTGTCTACACTTTTGTACCACACTTGTCCAGCTTGATGTCTCATATCAGCGTAACTTTTACTCACTCTCTTCTAAAACTCTTCTAAATGCGACAGATTCATATTGGTCACATGGTGTCACAAAGCCAAAAGGAGATGTATGAGCAGCTGTTGCTGCTTTAAAAGTTTGGGCTTTTGTTTCAAAGAAAACATGAATGTTTGTTTGGGAAGGCCAGAGACTACTTTGCCCAAAGTTACTAAAAATAACTGCCTTCATCCTGAATAATGTAGAAAGGGTTGAGTGGAACAGTCAATAATTAAGTGGGTCCTTTGCTGTGGGAGGACGGTACTCATTTACAGCGTAGAGGAGAAGTGTGCCAAGTGAGCTTAGGTGTCACAGAATTAGAGCAACATCCGCTTATTAAGTCCTGCAGGACAAAAGCAGATCTGCAACAAGTCTTTTGACTTGGCAGTTCACGAAGGGAATTACATTTTCGATTTTATCCACTGTTTTATAAAAGTTATCATTGGGTTGTGAGAAAGTCAACTTCCATAACTGGGGTGTTTTAAAAACTCAACTGTACTTACAGGGTGATAAAATTAGCGACATGCAAGCCATAAAGCAGCCTTTAGCACAGTAAATCTAAAAAGTTTGTCTCATACAGATTTTCTTGAGTTTTTGGAATCATTGTTCTGTTGATGACCCAGTTTGAGTTTGGACAAAAAGTCAACAGTCAGACAGATTACCTTACATTTGACAGTAGAATACCTTACAGAGGAGTTCGTAGCTGACACCATGGTGTCCATGTCTTGTGACTGCGACATAGTGTGCTATGTCTGACAGGTTCTTTGGGTTTCTCTCAGTGCTACTTTGCATCATGCACTTTCCTCCGGCTTGTCTAAAGAACATTGTTGGAGGCCGGAGTCCGTCAAAGGCCAACAACAGAAACAGCCAGGCACACACTCACAGATCATTTATACAGAAAAGACCAGCTATTATGCATGTTTCTAGGACAGCGAAGGGAAGTCAAAGCACCAGGAGACTGCAACGACAGCCCACGCATGCATGGGGAGAACATCCAAACAGAGGACCCTGCTGCAGGGCAACAGTGCTGACATATAAAAATACAGGGTAAACCTGAAAGTTGTGACAGAAGCAAGGATGCTTTCAGGTCAGTCCACTAGAAAATGTACTGAACGATCCTCAATGAGATCAGCAACAGGTTTTACCAAGTTTCTCAAGAAGCTAGCCTCTTACTGTCTGTCTGCAGAACAGAGAAGATCTCTGGCACAGTAATGTCCAGACATTATGATTCACGCACCAGCAAAAACCCATATGCAAAAAGTCATGAATGCTGATTGATCTGTTGAATGTTTGAGGCAGCAGTTTGATCAGCCCGCCTGCTGAGGGAACACCTGGAGGAGGTGTGATGTACATACAGAGAGGACGTTCAATTATCTAGACAGATGTTTCTTACCTTGCTCCTGATCTGTCCAGAGGTGGACACTTTCCGGATCAGCTTCTGGGGGCCTTCCTGCTCTGCCTCGCTGTCGGAGGACTCGTCCGCCGCCCCGCTGCCGGCGGCAGCGCCCACCACATGGGCATGCACCCCCGCGGCGGACGACACCACCGCCCCTTTCTCCGGCTCCTGTCGGGGAAAGGGGGAAAACCAGTCGGGGTTAGACTTCGGTAGGTCGGCGGCTCCCTTCCTCTCCTTAAGGCGGGAGGAAGCGTCTCTCCTCGCTGTCATCTCTCCACGTCTCTGAGGTAATGATGCTTTGTGGAGCCTGAGTGGGCTGGCGGACGCATAGGGGGACAAGCTCGGGGGTGGAGAGACCACAATTTCCCCGCAACTCGGGCAGACAGATGGCTGCTATGGCCAGCCAGTCCCCACCGACTGAGGCTTGTGGAGACCGCCTCGTCCACTCCGGCAGCCGGCGGACTGGTCCGTGGCGGGGCAGGCAGACCCTAGTGGCTGATTCACTCCAACACCCACAGACAGCCCCACTAACGGGAGTCACACTACACTTATATATCAATAACTCAAAAGAATGCTGCGAAACTCTGTGACTGTGTTATAAGCAGCAAATAAAGACAACTAAACTTAAACAGACGTGAGTAAAAATAATTATGGTGTTACTCGTAATGTAGCGGACAAAGCACAATAGATTAAATGTTACATTTTTGCTTTTCTTGAACAAACAAAAGATCCCTGGCGATTGAATCCTATTTAGTTGTTAAAACAACCCCATAAAAATCTCAGCGACTGAAGCGTTCGCTCTAAACACGAAGTCACACTTCCACACCAAAACCTAACACTTAAAGCTCCGTGTTCGTGGAAACAAGTCCAACTGTTCACTTTTCTTCGGACAAACACCGAAGAAGAGCCACCGAAGTGAGGAGTGCGCGGGCTAAAAACACGTCCTCCCCGGCCGGTGTTGGACTTTTTACTAACCAGTTCCTCCCAGACTGGGCTGCGGCTGTAGGGGTACACATCCTCCATAGTCCCAGGCTTCGTTCTGCGTCCGCTCCGGGGAAGAGAGAAGAAACAAAACAGGGGTAAAGGTGGAGGAATTCGGCAACCTGCTTCGCCGCCCTGGCTCTTCGCCACCCCCCGTGTGCGCGCCGAGGAGGAGAAGCAGGACGTGGAGCCCTGACCGTGTCCTCCCACCGCTCTCCTCTCTCTCTCCCTCCCTCCCAGCTCGGACCGTAGCCTCTCTTCTCCCCCTGCTGCTCGCTTTCCTTCCTTCTTCCCTTTTCTTTCTTTCATTCCGTCTTTCTTCCCTTTCCATCTCTCTCTTTGTCACGCGCAGCGTTTTTAGCGCTGCGCGTTAAAACAGCGTTTTTAGCGCTGCGCGTGACAAAAGTCAAACAGCATTAAAACTGATATTAACAGATGAGGTTGTCTTGTCTTGTCTTCTATGACCAGCATGATGTGGATGTTGTCAAAAATCTTTCAGGTGATTTTCTTTTTTTACCCTCATGAGTGTACTGCTGTCCAAAACTAGGTTGGAAGAAAGGTGTTTCATATCAATTAAAGATAAGATATAGACATACTCAATAAAAGCATTGTGGGTTTTAATGAATTCCCAAAACATTAAATGTCTCATTTGTGATGCAGGTTTTATTTGAATGTATTATTGACTTTGCGATACTGTCCTGCATATTTTGGTACCGATCTGATACCAAAACGATACATTTATAATTAAATTTATCATCAAACTTTTGTGGTTTTTCTTTTGACTTATTTTGCTAGAATCTGGGACGGAATTTGGTGAAAGTTGGCAAATAAAAGCAAATTCTGTTTCAATTTAGAATTGTGAAACTACAGTACAAATAAATAAATAAATAAAATAAAATAAGTAAACCAGTATTGTATTTGTAATGAAGAAACCCCAAGTTAAGATAGCTAAAAACATAATAAAATTCTGAAATGCACAAAAATGTAGTGTGAAGCAAGTAAACAGAAACTAAATATAAAATGGAATATCCTAAAATTAAATTAACTAACTGCCTTATTAATTAAAATATATTATCCTAGTTAACTTCACGATATTAGTAAAAACTAGATGAAAATAATGTAAAAGACATTAAAAATAAGTAAAAACAGATGAAACAGAACTGAAGATAAACTATTTAACATTTGAATAGTTTATAGATAGGTAAAACAAATTAGCTAATACAATTCAAGTAAGAATATATGCTTTTTATTTTGCTGGAATAAAAATAGTTATTGCTTTCTAAATAAGCAGAATAATAGACTGGGCATTTGGATTTTATACTGGCTTTTGTGTAATAAAATGAGCCACAGCCCCTTTTTCCAAGACACTTTCAGCTCACATTATATGGTAGTTACTCAATATTACTGTGTGTTTTGACTGTGTAGTAAGAGCTCAAAAGTCTCATCAAAAATGCGTTGTGGAAATGAAATTGTTAAGTTGAGGGCCCAGCGGAACTATTCTTTAGAGAGCTGGACGCAACGGAATTCTTTAAGCCTCGGACTCCTCTGTCCGTCAGTTATTTTCCTCCGGCTCCGGCAGTATGAGCTGACAGATGTTATGAAATGGGAATAAGGCCGCTCCAGCCCAAGGAGTGACCCAAACCTGGGGCTTTTTATCCCGAAGGAACAACACAAGCAGCGGCAGGATGCATTACCAGCTGCTACGCGGCGGCACCACGGCGGCTGTGGCCGCTAGAAGGGTGCGGAATATTCTGGGTTCGGTCTTGGGTCGGGACGGCTGGATGTGGAGATTCCATGAGGTCAAACTTGTGAGCACATCCTCAGGTAATTTGCAGGCTGGACTCCAGGGGTGACGCTTTCAGAAGGCCCAGCAGGGAAGAATCAGGGTTTCTGTTGGTGTTTATTCTAAATTCATGGACCATTGTCGGGGACAGCCGCAGCTTGCTTCTCTGTTTTACTTCTACACAAACAAAGACCTGATTTTAGTTTGACTTGGTAAATTTCTGAGCTCTGTGGTGATCAAAGCGAGGATAAGTTGAAGGAGATAGCAGCATCAGCACTTGAACTAGTTTCTAGGTGAAAGGTCATTGACTCGCTTCTGTTGTCAGTTCTTTCAGTTTCAGTAGAAAATAATTAGCAGGCTAGTACTTATGAGATTACTGATTCATTTCGTACTTCTGTCACAGTATTACTTGTCCTGCAGTCTTGATAAACATTTGGGCTGATGATTTGCTGTTTGTATATATAAAACTACTGGTACTGGCAGCACACCAGTAAATTGGTCCCATTTAAAGAATTCTGTGATTGCCGGTCAGATGATACTTACATGAGAAATCGATCTTATCTACCGATCTATCTACCTCCACTAAGTTTTGAAAATCAGCCACTGTCCCAGTTTGCGTATCAGCGTTGCGATGCAAAAAAAAAAAAAAGATATCGGCCAAGGTCTGAATCGGCGCATCAGGCATTTCAAATATCGGTGATCGGCCTGAAAAATGCCAGTAATTGCTAGATTCCAGTTAAAAGTAAACATTTTATTATATTTTTTAAACTGTAAGAAAAATTAACACCTTGAATCTCATATGCGGAGGTGTGAAAGAGTGTTTACCCTGTTCACGTTTTTCTTTTTTTCTCTATTTATTTTTTACACTTAAATATCTCAGAACTTAAAACCAACTTAAATATTAGTGAAATGCATGTTTTAAATGAAGCTGTTTGTTATTAAGGGAGAAAAAAAAAAGTTCACGCGTACATGGCCTTATGTGAAAAGGTGATTTCACCTGAGCTCACTGTTTGTAGCCACACTCAGCTTCATTACTGTCACAGCTAGTTTGGTCTGAAGCTCATAAATGTGAGAAATGTAAAAAAATAAATAAATAAAAGAGAAAGAGAAAAAGCAGGAAGTCAGAAATAAAGCAAACACTTTTCCACACCACTGTAGAATTTGTAAAGGGTTTTAAAGATTAGGGTGATGGCATTGAGGACCTCTATTTTCATATTTAGACTTAAATACATTAAAATAACTCATTAAAATACCAGTGGAAATTATAAAAAGCTGCTCAATTATAAGAAGGGCTTGATTGCTGCAGGGTCATTGACCCTTAAATATTGAGAAGTGTAAAAATAATTTTCAATGTGACATAAAAAAAAAAAAAAAAGAAGTACTTCTCAGGAAGACTCCTCATCCTCTTCTCTTTGCAGGTGACACTGTGACGATCGGAGAGATCTCCTACAAACTCAAAACCCCTCAGAATCCAGAACTGGTTCCCTTCAAATACCGTATGTGACGTTCAGTGTGTGTCCAGCTGTTCACTGATCCACAGGCGTTGTGTTGTCGTCTAGATTCTTTAGCTCTCTGGTCTCCATTCGCCAGTTTCAGACTCTGTGCCTCAAACCGTGGCTCAACATCTCCGATGGATCATGCAGAAGGACCTTTTGGGCCAAGATGTGTTTCTCATCGGACCCCCAGGACCGCTAAGACGATCCATAGCCATGCAGTACCTCGTGAGTAACTTGAGAACAAACATTTCTTTTTGCCTTTTATGCATACCAGAAGCAGTGAATAATTAGTAGAAATTTTATTTAAGAATTTATGACAGCTGAAAAAGAAAATAATCATAGTGTTCTGTGGCCTAGTCAAAGTCCAAACCCCAATCTGATTGAAATGCTGCAGTGGGAACTGAAGAGAGCTGTAGATGCTTCATAAAGAGGGGTGGGCAGCAGGGACTTTATTGTGACAATGATAAATCAAAATTCATGTCTTGGCAAGAATTTTTTTCACGATAAAAAATGCCCATCCCTATTCATAACTTTGATGAACTGAGTCGTCTATTTTCCTTCTAAGACGACCTGAAAAATGTAACGATTTTTGTACAGTTCAAGCATGAAAGCGTCTCAGTGGGAGACGTTCTGAGAAAAACAAGATTAATTGTTATTGATGCCATTTTTGTTATTATTCAGATGTTCAATTTAATGAGTTTATGAGTTAATTTGTTTCTTGTCATTGTGAACTAGGAGCTGACGAGGCGTGAAGTGGAGTATGTGGCGCTGTCCAGGGATACCACGGAAACGGACTTGAAGCAGAGGAGAGAGATCCGATCAGGAACAGCCTTCTACATCGACCAGGTTCTTCTGATTTCCGTTGGATTCATAGATTTCAATCAAGTTTGATTTTCTTCTGGTATTTTATCATTTTCAGCTGGTATTAGTTTCACTTGAATGCTTAGTCAGAATGCTAGGATACAAAGGTAAACTACAACTGATGATCAAATCAACTCTGTATGTTGTATGCTTGAACACTCAGTAGCTTTATAATGCAGTAAAATGACTTTCACTAAAGATATGAGTGTCATCTGCAAACACAGTGAACATTAGTCCATCAGTGAAATTGATAAAGAAATGTCTTAATTTCCATATAACATGATGCAAAGTCATGGACCTAAATCAACTACTTGGATAAAAGACTGCATTTCATTACAAAAATGTCTGCAGTTATTGAAATTCCTCCTTACAGATATTACAATATAGTTTTTCATATAGATAAAAGTCTAATATAAGCATGTGTGAAATTAAATGTCAAATTAAATAGGCAGTCATTTTAAAAAAATCGTATTCATCCATGTTTTCTCCTTTCTGAGTTAAATTTCAATAGCTGCGTTTTCATTATAAATGTGCGCAGAACATTCCGGCAATGTTTAAAACACACTTTGGCAATTCCATTAAAAAAGAAACCCATTTAAGTTGTTAAAAATTATGCCACACCATCCTTTTCCTACCACTTCACGTCATCTTCTCCGTTTTTTTCCGCCAGTAGTAACATCCGGTTGTTGATCACATGAATAGTGTGATGCGAAAAAAGTGTTTTCATTGCAGATTTTCGAAATACACAAACTGTGATACAGCTGAAAAACCACCTTGTCCTTGTTCAACAACTTTTTATCAAAAAATTAGGGTTTTTTTCTAAATTGGTGCCAGGTGCAATTTATTTTCATAACTCCAATTTGCACAGTTTTATGCTCTATAGAAACACAGTCAGTGTTAAGCCTTTTGACTAAGTGCTAATACCAAAGACATAACGCTTCCGGGACTATTGGAGAATTTAGAAATGACCAACAATGATTGCCTTATAAACGACCACTATGCATAAAAATAACACGCTGCAGCACTTCTTTTTCACATCAACTTACATATAAATATAAACCCCTTACTGGATTAACTTGAATTTAGTAACCGTGGAAACGAGCAGCTTCTTATAATAAATATTGGCTCTTGACTAGAACCTTCTGTTCTCTCTTCATCTCCTTTTGGTTTGAAATGTGAAAATGAAGATAAGATATATAAACACATTATCATTACACACTGGAAGGTTATACAAAAGACCTAGTAGATTTGTAACAGCTTAGACATGACATTCCATTGCTCATAGTGGCACCATGTTTGATTAACTGTGTTAATTTGTTCTTTTGTTCATCATTCTTTTAGTTGAGGCGTTTCTGTTTTAGACAAGTATTCCCCCTGGATTTGAATGCTGTGCACCTGGAAGGGTTTTTGCTCTTACCTTTTATTTTTGGACAGTTACTATATATGAGGCGATTATTTATTTATTTTTTTTACAACTGTGAGCAGCTGATTAACATCTCTGAAACTCAGATAACATCTGAACTGCGACCCAGGAGCAGAGACAGACAGAGAAAGTTCAAATCATCTTTTCCATCAATCATTTGAAATGTTCTTCAGGTGATAGAAGGCCGACTTTGTAACTGTCTTTATGTGGCTCTGAAGGTTCAGGTCTGAGTCCAGGCCTGAAGCTGATCTCTAGTTTCTAACTGAAACCACTCAAGCGGTACTTTGACTCTAGATTGTTCCTAGAGTCAACAATCTCGAGGATTGTTGACTCGAGGTTTTCTGAACAGAAACAAAACTGTTCAGAAACAAAACTGAACAGCTGGATAAAGTCCTGGAACATCCAAGCATTGATTGGTTCTCAGCATCTATTCAGTTCTTGGTCTGGTTTGTAGTCCCCTATCTGCGTAATTATGATCTATTGTAAATTGAGCTAATGGGAGAATGAAGATATTAAATCAAAGTTATCCCAGTTTTGAATCTTGGAGAACTACTTGGACAATGTCATGAGACAGCATGTGATTTTTGTCCACTCAGATTAAAATGTACCTATTGACATGATGAATATTGAGAGAAAACAGTTTCTATATCCCCTAGGGGAATTTTCTCAGTTGTTGAGCTATTTTTATCCAGAGTGTTAAACATCAGCAAATATAAATATAACAATAGCAATATAAAATCTATAACACAAGTGTGAAATTACAAGTAGTTAAGTATGACTTAGATATAAAATAAATTCAATAAATAAGAATGAATGGCCCAGTCAAAGTCCAAATCTAAATCCAATTGAGAATGTCGGGCGACACTTGAAAGTTGATGTTCACAGATGATCTGTTTTTGACAAATAATTTGTTTCTGCAAATGGATGGATTTGTAAAACTCAACTTCATTGAACAACAACATTATTATTTATCGCAGTAATTACTTTGAACATTTGTTGTCCAGCAAAATGTGTTATTGTGACATCCTCAGATGCCACAGAAACCATAACAGGGCATCCACAAGTTTTAGAACGTCAAATTTAAGACTTTTTAATACCTCAGCCACCATGGTCAGAATCAACCCTCACCTATTGTTTCTATGAAAGTGTTATGTAAAGGTACCAAAAGGTTTAACACGTTGCCTTCCTCAGAACCACCATCCAGTGTGGCCATGGTTTGAGTTGGCATGTATTTTATTTTTTTTTTTAGGAGTTTTATGTTGTAATTTCTGCCTGTGGGTGCAACTTTCTGCAGTGTTGGATCTGAGTACTGTTTTAGGGATGATAATGTGTGGGTGTGGATTGGAAAGCTTCTCTTTCTGAGGGTAGTTTGGTATCGTAGGAGGTGTTAACTAGAACATCCAAGTATTCCTCTGGGCCCTGTGCTGCTTTGTAGCCCTATATTCATGCTTAATGTGCCAATCCCCGCGCATCCGCTGTCCCTCCCCTCTCCTTAGCTCCTCTCAACCCCTCTCCCCCCGCCGTTATCCCACCCCTCAAGTTTCCACGCAAGCTGTAGTCACATGGATATAATCCCATTCTTGTTATAATTTTGACATTTGAAGTCACCCCTGTGCTGTTGCCAAGCTCTTATGTAAGGCAGCTTATCTTGCCACCTCCACCAGAGCTGAATTTAAAGTGCAGTCAGTTCCATCTAATTATGAGCTTCAAGCAGAACGTCTGAGAAACTCGACACACCTTCAGAGAAACGTTTACCTTCTGTTCCAGCAGGTAGACCCTCCCAAGACATCAGCGTAAAGTCTGTCCACCAGCTTTCTTTTTCCTCTCAGGTTGTCCATACCTCCTTTAAAAAGTCTTAAATTATTGTATCTAAAATTAACACTTTAAAATGCCTGAGTTTGAAAATGTTTGATTGTACCACAGCAGGATTCCCCAGCAACCACCCATATCTATAATAGTTTTTCAGTCTTAAATTTAATTCAATGTTTTGTTTCTTTTTTGAATTTGACATTCTGAAACATGTGGATACCCTGTTTTGTTTCTTTTTCTGCAGAAACTAGGCCTGTCACAATAACACATTTTCCTGGACAATAAATGATCAAAGTAATGATTGAGATAAATAATAATGTCTGTGTTTTGTGAGAATTGATGGGATTTTTCAGTAGCGTTTGATTAATGTCGGACATCAAAACTGTCAGACAGCAGAGAAGGTCGTGGCTCCCACTGTTGAGTTTGCATAAAATTCAGAGGTGAGTAAAGTACCGCAAAAATATACTCAAGTAAGAGTAGAGATACTTTGACATATTTCTACTCAAGTAAAAGTAAAATGTAGCCGTCCAAGAAATAACTCCGGTAAGAGTGGAAAAAGTATTAGATTAAAAATTGATTCAAGTACAGAGTAACTGATCCAATTGTTAATAACAATTATTTAAATAAAAATTAAAAAAATCAAGCAAAATATATTTTTTTCTTTCAATTAAAAAAAACCTGATAAAATTTTAACTAAACACTGCAGGTGTGTGTCTGGTGAACTTTTGGTAAAAACATGTTTGTCCTTTTATTCAAGTAAGAGTAGAGATGTTCTCAATAAAATTACTCAGGTAAAAAGTACAGCGTAGTAAAAGTACTGCTCAAGTAGATGTAATTGAGAAAATGTAACTACTGGTAGTTACTTCCCAACTCTGATAGAATGAATGTTTTGCTTTCTTTTGAGCCTGAGAAAAGCTTCAAATTATATAGAGACTCACTCCAAGTCAAATCCTGGGCTGACCCCTGAGGAGCCTTGGCCTGGTTTGACCTCTCAGATGGTTCTCTTCTGTAGTTACCATGGGCTTGGATTTTAGTGAAGTTATCGCCTACAGATCTGAAGATAAAAGTGCAAGAGAGCTGTCAGTAGTTAAAACTCTTAACGGACAAGATCAGCATCAGCCAGGCTCTGTTTCGGGTTCTTCTGGGATCCATTCGGGACGGAACAGAAGGCCCGTCTGTGCTCTCTCGATCCTGCGTCACTCGCATTTCTAACAATTATCTGATTACAGCGTTGGTGCCGAAAATGGACCAAGAGTTAAATTTAGAGCATCTGGTCCCCACTACAGCTTTATAGCTCTGCTTCCCACACAACCTGCCACACATTTACATGTTAACCTAATTACACGGTCGCCCGCTCTGCGGTCCACCCAGACAGCTAAAGTTTCCTGTCTCTTGACGTCAAGATGGGCTCTTTGAATTCTGCTGAAGAGTGTGCTCGCAGTCAGATGCACATGTGCTGCTTGACAAACTAAACTAAACGAAAAAAAAAAAGTTTTATTTGGTGGCCAAAAATAGGTTTTTCTAAAAGAGTTTTGTTTTGAATGTTTTTGGGACTTGTTTGGAGCATACCCAGCTGGTATTACACCCCAGGTTAAAAATAGTAAGGCGTTACAGGATTTTAAAAGAAAACGATGGTGATGATGATGGTTGCATTTGAATTATTATTTTTTTAAACAGAAAGTGAATCATTATTCCTGCTGCTGCTAAAATAATAAAATAAATTCATTATTTCCACTATTATAATACTAAAACAAAGTTGTTGTTTTTTTTATTTTGATGCATAGTTTTAAGTAACAGAGTTAAACTTTAGTTAATTTGAAGTTGCTAAAATTAGGCATGTATGCCTTATTGCTAAATTCAGCATTTTTCAAAAGTTTGAAAGGAAATTTTCCCCTTTTGCCTCCATGTTCTCTCTATAGTAACATTAGGAGTCTACAGGATGTTACTTGCTGTTAATCAGCTGGGCTATAATATGCTTGAGGTAGCAAGCCAGCAGTGGGTAGTGCTCACTAACTTTACTTAAACGTGTAACTGATAGAAAAACTAGCTGAGTTCACTCAGCAACAACATTCACACCGAGCAGTGTCGATTCTATAGTGACTTGGTTGTGCTTACATATGGTGCAATTACTAATCGTAAAAAGGATCAAATTTTTATGATGCTAATTAGCTATTAGCATGATTAGCATCACCAAAACATTTTTCCCTTGAAAATGTCGGTCTTGTTACTTTAACAGCAAAGCATCTGTCAGTGCTCTATAACTTTGTTAAAATGTGATGTAAGTTGTAAGAATGGTATTCAGGGGAAAGTTTGTGGTTTAAAAATTATTTATGTTTTTTTAGAGAAATAAAAAAACTGGTTTTCAGACAGAAAGTAGGAACCCGAAGTTCGAAAGAGTTGAACATCAGGTAGCCGTGTCACTAACAACCTTCACATAAGCGTCACTGAGAGCTTCTTCAGACTCGTGGTTGGAGTCTGTAGCAAACTAGCTCCTAAATAAATACTGTAAGATAACAGGCTTCATTTTACTGCCTCTACCTTTGCTCCAGTGTGCCGTAAGAGCAGCAACACAAGGTCGCGTTCTGGTCCTGGAGGGGCTGGAGAAAGCAGAGAGAAACGTCCTGCCTGTCCTCAACAACCTCCTGGAGAACAGAGAGATGCAGCTGGAGGACGGACGCTTCCTGATGTCGGCCGAGCGCTACGACAAGCTGCTGCAGGTCAGGACGGTGGCACGCATGCCATTCTCAGTCAAAACCTTTTGAGATTTGGATATTTGGCTCTCTGAGTTTGGAAAGTGAAATAGTGAAAAGTGCTTTCTTTTTATGTCTGGGCATTTCAGGAGCACACCAAGGAGGAGCTGGACAGCTGGAAGATTGTCCGCGTGAGTGAGGACTTCCGGGTCATCGCTCTTGGACTGCCGGTTCCCAAATACAAGGGCAACCCTCTGGATCCTCCTCTCCGCTCTCGCTTCCAGGCCAGAGACATCTACTACCTTCCTTTCAAGGTCAGAGCGGAGCCCTGCACTCTGTTGGTGCATCTCAATAAGGACTTTGACTGAGGAAACTGTACACTGACTTGCAAAAGTGACACTAAAGAGAACCACACCCCCAACATGAAGCTGCCACCAACATGTTTTGATGTGTGGGTGGTACATTCAGGGTTTTCTACCAGACTTAGTGCTGTGTGGATAGACCAACATGATGAAATGAGTTGATAAGTAGGAATACTTAATGCCTCTAGGATGTTGTGATGCTTATTTGTGATTGTTGTGGCCTAAAATTATAGATTTTTGCAGCAAAATCTTTCAAATAGCTGCAGTCACAGCTGTGAATTTTTTTAAAACTTTATTTTTCCCCACATCAGTTATGCCCATGACTGCATACATGATATAAGCAGAACCTACAGAACATCTCAAAATCATGTTTTGTACACACACACAAAAAAAACAAATGTTACCATTAAGTGTTGTGAAACAGGAAGTTAAATTAGAAGGGAGCTAAGGCAATTGGTCAAAATCCAGCTGATTTGCAGTGATTGGTCAGAAAAGAAGGAAATACAGAAAATGTTGCAGTGATTGGTCAGATTTACAGAAAAGTTCTTTGACTTGTGAAAAGTGCAAGTCTGCGCACAATTTGCGAATGATGAGTGAATTTGTGTTAATAGTTGCTATCGCAACATCACAACTTCCTGAAGGGGGAAGTATTCTACTTTATTGAGGCGCTGAATTGTTGATAAATAATGAGAACACCCCTGCAGCTTTTCATTTTTTTAAAGCGTGTGCACTGCAGGAAACAAAATCTTACCAAGTATTTTCTTTAGTTTCTAGTTCAAATATCTTAGTACACTTAAAATAAGACAAAACTAACTTACAAGCAGCTTTTTGGCAAGTTAAGAGCTTGTTTAGAGTCAATAATTCCTTATTATTGAGGAAAATGTACAAGTTCCACTTGCAGATTATTTCCCTTTATCAAGACATTTTTCCCATTTCATAATTTCCCAAACAGACTAGTACATTTTCATCAACATTAAAAATGATTGACTTACGCTCCTATTTCTTGCTGAAACATTACTTGTAAGTTAGTTTTGTCTTACTTCAAGTATAATAGGATATTTGCACTAGAAACCAAACCAAAACTGCTTGGTAATATTTAGTGTTTTTTGCAGTGTGCCTCCACTTCAGTTCTCATCTTTCCACTTTCAGGACCAGCTGGAGTTGTTGTACAGTGTGGGGCCAAATGTTGCTGCTGAAAGGTGAGACATTATGTTTCGATAAGTTCTGAAGTGTCTCCTGGGGAGCCTCATGTTGTGTTTGCCGTCGTAGGGTTTCCCAGCTTCTGTCACTCGCCACAACGCTATGCTCCCAGGAATCCTCCAGTCTGGGCCTCCCCGACTTCCCTGTGGATAACCTGGTTGCCGCGCTTCACGTTCTGGTAGGATTTAGGAAGATACATCAAAACTGCATTAAAAAAAGGAAGAGAAAGAGATAAAAAAAAAAAGAAACATTCATTATTGTTTATGTTTTGTTGCTGTAGAACACGTTCCCCATGCTGTCCTCCCAGCAACTCGTCCAGAGACTTTATCCCTACAAGAGCATCCTGGGAAAGGACGGACACACTGCTGTGGAGAGTGTGTTGAGTGTGAGTGCAGCAGATTCGTGTGGTTTTAAGTTACTTCTTTCCATCAGCATACAATGAAAACCTGACAGACGTGTTGCTCCTTGTCACTCGCAGCGGTTTGAGCTTCTGGACGGCCGTCGCCAGGCAGCACCTTGCAACGTTTTGAGCGTCTCCTCCTCCAGTGACCGTGAAGGCCACGCAGATGTCACCGTGCAGGCTGCTGATAAGGAAGTCACCTTTCAGGTGCAATGTCTGCTGCCCAGCATGTCTACCTTGAGTTAAAACTGTTTTCTTTTCTTTCTTTTGATCTTAACTTGCCTGCCGATCTTGGATATGTCTGGCTTTAGTTTGGTTGATCTTCCCTGTGGTTTTTTTCCCTCTCTTTCTTAAACATGGAACACTGTGTTCTGTGTGTGGGGGGGAGGTGAATGCATTTGTTTGGTGTTTGTCAAACATGAGGTCACACCACAGATTTTCAGACAGGTTGATGTCTTAGGTCATGTAATTAATATATTATTGTCATGTTACTGCATACTTTTATTATGGAAGATCTAATTCCACAGGAAGTACCACCCTATATTGTTTTCCTGTTTTGGAAACAAGCTTTATTTCCATTACAAATGTGCACAAATCTTTATTGATATTCCACTAAAGTCGAAGAAACAAAATTTTCGTCATTTTGTTTAATATGAGTTCAACTTGTATATTAGTCCATGCAAATGAACCTCCTGACTCCATGTTTGTTTCCTAACAGGAAGCTATGGTTGTTTTGAAGCAATCTGATTGGCTGACATTGGTTTTAGCTTTGTGCTGCACCGCCCCTTGTGGGTTTGGACTGTTTAAAACAACACTCAGGGTCGTAAGTCGTTTGGGTTTAGGTGGATGAAAACTTTTCTGAATCCATTCCTGTGTGTACAATGTAATATTTTTGAAAAATGTGGTGGAGATATTTGTTTTCATAAAAATCTGGCTACATGTGCGCAAAGCCTCAATTATACAAGGGTACACTGATAGTAACTGGTGCTAACCAGATAGGACTTAATTGACTTTCTCTTGTGGTTTAACTTCCCAAATATATTATGATTAATATACTTTATACAACACAATGCAATTTTATTTATAAGGCACTTTAAAACAACACCGTTGGCCAAAGTGCTGTATATTAAAACAAATAAAACAGACAACTAAACAAAACAGCAACTAAGCCATCAAAGCCAACACATCAGTCTGTGTCAAATAAAGTAAGATTTAAGAAAGTTTTTTGTTTTTTTTTAAAAAAGGAAATTAATTAGCCTTTGTAGTTTTTCATGCTTAAAATCAGTCATTTAAATTACTGATTTAAATGCCACTTCCAATGCAGCAACATCGTAAGAATGAGAAGAATGAGAGTTCTCTGGTGTAGATGTTTCAGCCAAAGATGTCTGATTTCATTGGTACTTGATATTTCAAGAAATATCAAGATCTCATACTAATAAAATGTCCTGTTGTACTACATGGTATAAACTTCCCTTATGGGAATAAGAGAGAAATAGCTTATCATCAACATAAGTACATGACTCTGAAAGAGTCCAGTGGAGGTAAATCAATCAAACTGATTATCTGATTGTTTTAGGCAAATAAATAATTACCTCTACAGAAAAGTACATCAAAACAGCTCAAAAGTTCAAGAAGTTGTCCAGATCATCAAGAACGTCAAGGTGAGAGCTCCAAATGCAGGGATGAAGGCATCTGGACATCCCATAATGTCCAACAAACGTCCTGTAGCGTTCTAACAGTCCATGTTGGAGGTCACTTGTTGGAGTGTTCGATTTATCAGTCCTGAGCATGGTTAAAACTTCCACCAAAGATTGCCTCTTCCAAAAATCCCAAACCATTTGCTACCAAAGCTTTGATGCGGTGATGTAATTTCAGGTTCCAGCAGGCAGCAAAGAGCCGCGCCCGCCCAACAGCAGCCTCACCTTCATCAACACACCCAGCCACTCGCAGCTGCTGGCTGAGATGATGCAGTCACACATGGTGAAGGATTTGTGCCTGATAGGCGCCAAGGTAGAGAACACACAGCTTCCACACACACACACACACACACACACACACACACACACACACACACACACACACACACACACACACACACACACACGCACACACAAGCGCTGTCTGATGTTTCTACCGTTGTCATGGTTCCCAGGGATGCGGGAAGTCGGTGATAGCAAGAGAGTTTGCCGAGATGCTGGGATACAGCATCGAGCCGGTCATGCTCTACCAGGTAAATAAGAAACGTTGAATCTGTTGCTTTTAGCCTTTTTTTTAAATCTGTGAAAGTTGGCGCAGACAATAGGAACATCTTCTCTACAGGAACCGTTTATAGGGACTGCATGGGGTAGTTTTCTGGGGGCAATTATTACCAACTACGCTGCTGTTGCATTTACCAGAGTTATATACTACAGTACAAATTTACCCCAGGAGAGACGCCTGGTGGTGAGGAAGTAGTTTTTCCTTCACTAAGAACTGTTTAGAGGGAGGGTATGATGTAAAATTGACTTTTTTGATATAATGTTATAATGTTGTACCATCATCAAACTATATCTGGAATGTTGATTTGATTCTTTCACGTATGTTTGAGAAATCCGTTAATCTCTCTCTGTGGCCATGCAAGGGTCCCACCAAGCTCCGCCTCCCACTCAGCTCCTCCAGACTAGCGGTAGCAACAGTTCTGCTGAACTCATCAAAGGAACTTATTCTCAATTCAATGTTCCTAAGAACGTTTGTTAACAGCTTAACTGAGAAATCTTGTGATGACTTCCTGAAGGCAGAATTTTAGAAAGAACAGCAGCTTCTTAAAGAGACAGAGGCTCAATTTCAAGTCTATAAATTGTGAACTCAAATTTCGTTTAAGTCATGTTTGATATATTCAGCATATTTGTAGAAATTAAAGGAAACATAGTTACTTGATTGTGCTATTAAAGTGCTCTAGGAAAATACATAATACTGCCCCTTTAAATGTCAAGCCTCATGTTTGTTTCAGAAGTTTTTATGTCGTTTCCTTTAGTGGTCCTTGATGCAGCGCCACCACAGGCCAGGGAGGGAACCGGTTTTTCAAGGGGTTTGGTTCATTTGACACAGTGCAGTGTGAAAATGAACTGCACCAGCTGTAAAATCAAACCGAGTCTATCGCTCTATCAGGTGTTAAAACATCCATAAAAGTTGAATGGGACTGAGAGCAGTGCTTTCTAAACATTTTCTGGTAATTCAGGGATTTCTTGACTTTGTGTCTACAGTAAAAAAAAATCTCCCTGTATAAATAACTGCTTTGATGTTTCACGTGACCCTGGAGCCTCTGCTTCGATCGCAGTCCCAGGACCGGTCCGTAACTGAAGCACCGATTCGGTGCAACAGGACGGTCAGTCGCTCTCTAAGGAGACGCTTTCACAGCTCAGCAGTCACTGCCTGGAACAAATGACCCAACACTGCTTGTCTTCCCACTTCTACCCTTAAACTCTGCTGTGACATGTTAGCATGATATTAAATATGACAGGGTTGCTCAGCAGAGCCCGCCCTAACAGAAGAAGTGCCATTAGGTGTTATCTGTAAAGCAGAGATATCCTGTTTAACAGCCGCGTCAGATCATGTGGGGACAGAGTTAATAGAGTTGATGGAAAAAGACCCTCAGGTTTCTGTTCTCGTTCACATGGTGGGATTGTTGGTTTGCATTTCTTTTTTCAAACTGTCTCTTTTATCAGATTTTAGATTGTTGAAAACCAGAATCTGAATGTTACTGACTGCTAAAAGAGCCAAGATTAGACGTTATGCATGGCTACATGAAATAAATCTGGCACGTAGCTCAGCAGTCCATTGTATGTATCACTTTTCAAGTTCAGGGAATGTGCTTCATAAATATAAACAACAAACCTTCTGCAGAATAAATTATGGTATGACATGATAAGCTGGACCAACATCATTAGCTGATGATTATATTTATCGATATATACATTTCTGCCTTCGCAACAGCATGAAAAAACAACCACACGGCTGACATTAGTTTTCTGCTTCACTTTAACACCTCTCAGATGGAAATGAATGATGGTTATTTTTCAGATTTTTTGTTTATATCCATATAATCTGCTGATCAAACTTCGTGAACATTTTTCTACGTGTACAAGCTCAAAATTTCACTTGCGTGAATTACGCCGGTGGCTTGGCTTGACGAGAACAAGCGGCTGCTTCCTCGTCGCGCAAATTTCATAGGAAATGAAGGGAGAGAAACATTTCTAAATGGACAAAATGACTTCCTTTAAGCCTTCCTGAATATAAAACCCTTTAAAACTTAGAATCTTCAGACATGTTTGGCTCGACAAAATGAAACTTTTTAAAAAAATTTTTACATATAGTGGTGGTTTTTGATGCATGGGCAGTTGTCCAGGGCGTCATCAGAAAGAGCAGGCGACACCCAAGAACCAGGGAAAAAAATCTTTGTCCGTTGTCTCCTCAACAAATACGCTACTACTTTTATGCATGTGAAGTGAAATAAGTTTCCTTAAGTTGCTGTAGAGTACAAAGAGACTACATAACTTGCTTTCAGCTGGAAGAAAAAATAAATAAATTTATTGTATTTTAATTGGTTGGAGTGTGGCAGAAGGAGGGGCTTGCCCAGGTCACCATTCCTGGAAGAACCACAACTGTGTACATATTTCAAGATTTAAAGCTTACGAAGTTAGTCAAAATTAGTCATAGTGATTAATCGTGATTAATCACAGCACTAAAGTGATTAATCTGATCAGATTTTGTAATCAGGTGGCAGCACTAATAAAAATCAGAGTCTGTCCAGTTCTCATCTTTCAGTTTGTCAGGAATCTGTTGCGGTCAGACATGACTTTGAGGAAGACACAACATCCTCTGACTTTTTGCTACTTTTTTACTCTTTTTCTCCATTCCCCCCCTTTCCCAGTCACTTTTACTCAACCCATCTGACCTCTGCTACTTGTCGCTTTCTTTCCAGGATATGACAGCCAGAGACCTCCTGCAGCAGAGGTACACCCTCCCTAACGGAGACACAGCGTGGCGGCCGTCTCCATTGGTAACCGCCGCCATGGAGGGCAAGCTGCTGATTCTGGACGGCATACACCGGGTCAACTTGGGAACTCTCGCCGTGCTCTCCAGGTACTCCTTTGTTTATTTCCCCATCATCCTCGAGGAGTCTGGTGCGAGGAGTGTCCAGGGTCTTTTGCCTGACCCACGGGGGGCGTCTCAGCTCACTCTGCAGCGTTTTGTCTGGCAGGTTGCTCCATGACAGGGAGCTGGACCTGTATGATGGGACCAGGCTGCTGCGGTGGGACAGGTACCAGGCGCTGAAGGACCAGCTGCAGCTTAGTGACGAGCAGCTGCAAGAAAGGTGTGCACAGACTCAAACAGACAGGCTAGCAGCAGAGAAGGTGGATCCACTGGGTTTTTATCAGCATTTTAGAAATCCTTTGGCAGCAAATGTCTAAAAATGCTGTTCCTGTTCGACCTGCATCATCTGTTAGTCCCAGAAATGACGTGAATCTACGAAGTTCAGACCAAAAACGGTTTAAAGTGTGAAGGAACACAGAAAACAGGAGATAATTCTGACTAAATGTTTTCTTATTTAAAGACCTAATCTGCCTAAAACTCCACCTGCTGCTCAAAAAAGAACTATTTTACATTTTTAGATAATGTGGTTTTAATATGTTTGTTTTTTTTAAGTTATTGTTTTCTAGTAATGTTCCCTTTTTTTGCCTGATGAAATGTCCTCACATTCACCTTGTGTGTGTTTGGTTCCTAAAAAGCCAGCCAGGCAGCAGGAAGGAGGTTTGTGGTGTCTGGCTTAGTTTAACACACTTTCATTTCCTCTCCTCCTGTGGTGCAGACTGCACTGTGTGTTATATATATATGTGTGTGTGCGCGCGCACGTGTGTGTAACCAGTTTGATTTTACTTGGTGTCCATGAAAGTTCAATTTTTAGCTTTTGCAATGTCCATGTTAACAACACCTTGCCACATAATTCGGCCTTGAGCTCTCCCAGTCTATCTAAATGGATAGTGTAACAAACAAATCAGTAAATGAATGAACTTCTGATTTGGAAGGCATTAATGATTAATTCTCTGATAAATCTCCTTTTAGCAAATAGAAATAACTGCATGCATTCTAACTAAAACAAGTGCTAGAATGCACACAAGTTAATAACTGTCTGATTTCAGACAGTGAGAAAAAGGTGGATGTTTTTTATATGGTGTATGTAAACTTCTAGTTTAATAAGTAAATAATTTGTTCACACATCCTTAAAAAGACTTAAATTTGCACATATAAAATTAAGGCATTAAAATGTCTTAATTACGCAAAAAAATACGTTGGTCTTCAATACGTTTATCGCAGGTCTTACATTTTGTTGTGGCAGGTCTGTTTAATCTCAGATATTTTATGTAGTTTCTCTTTTTTTTAGCAGGATTTTCTGTCAGGCAATAGTTTGAGTCACCAACTTGTGACTCAAGGTAGCTGAGGCTACCGCTAACCAGTTTCTAATATACCCTTGCTAGCTAGCTAGATAATTTTCAAGATAGGAACTATGGGCATTTTGTGATGCTTGATTGAAATACAGAAGGATCCCCTATATTTATAGGTTTTTGTCTTAAATTTTATTCATGGTGCTTTTAAAAAAGGTTCTATAAAATCTTAAGCTTTACTTGCTGAAATCTGCAGATACCCTGATGAATACATTTGAAATTCTCTCTTTGAATTGAATAAATTAACAAAAATAAGTGAAATGCAAAAGTTACAGATAAGTGCAGTTAAAAAAAAAGCTTCTTTCTTGAAGGCAGAGGCGTTTTGTACAACTGAATGGTTGGCATGGGAGATTAATTAATTTCTTAAACATGCATGAAAGAATCAAGGCAACACTCCAGGTATCCTTTTGATGAGGGAATAACATTATGATATGATGTGAAGCTCAAAATAGTCGATTTTACGTGATACTGCCTCTTTAAGAAAAAGCCAGGCACCTAAGCTAACCTAATACTGGTAACTTAAGTTACAGACTTTTATGCACAAAACTCTTTTTTTGTTTAAATATAAGCTGATGGATTTTGATACAGTATAGAATTGATTTTAATAAATGTTCTATTTGTTTATGCTGTCTTTGTTCCTTTTGTCAGTCACAAAATGGAAGCAGAATCTCAAGAAAAATTGGTTTCTGGATTGAATAGTGATTCTAAAAATCGGATTCGAATTGCCGTCTCCACTTCCTACCCTGATCACAGCCAGCGATGAGGGCGATGGTTAGCGGCCGCCTCGGCCTGCGGTGGCTGCAGAGTAAATATATCCGGCGTGGGCGTCTCTGTGGTTTGATGGAAATGGACTTTGCTGTCTTCTTGAATCAGAAGAGCTCATAGCCAGCTGTCACAAGTTGTCCTTTCAGTTCAGACGTAAATTGGATGAGACACACACGCACACACGCGCACGCACACACTCATTTAGAGTGGTGACCCTCCCTCCCACTTCCTCGGCTTGGACATGGCTGAACAGATGTTGGACAGTGTCCTCTGCTGCTCGTGTGCAGCTGTGTTTCAGTATGTGTGTGTTTTCAGGTCCATTTTTCCCATCCACCCGTCGTTCCGGGTGCTGGCCCTGGCAGAGCCTCCCATAGTGGGGGCCAGCAGCAGCTCCACCAGCAGCAGCAAGGGCCAGCAGCAGTGGCTCGGCCCAGAGCTGCTCACCATGTTCCTCTACCACTCCGTCTCCCCTCTGGCTAAAGCAGAGGAGACGGGCCTCATACAGGGACTGGTGAGTCCCACACACTAAAACTTTATTTTCTTTCCGTCTGTCTGTTTTGGGTTTTTTTCTCCTCAGTCCGTCTGTCTCCGTCCTCAGGTCCCCGGTGTTCCAGAGGAAGCAGCGGAGCGGCTGCTGCACCTCACACACAGCCTCCGTCAGACCAACGACCCCACCGTGAGTCCGTCGCCGCCCATTATCTGTGTCGCCCCCCAGCCCCTACCCCTCCGTGTCGTCACGGTAACCTGTTGGGTGTGTCTCCACAGGCGCAGTCTCTAGCCTCGTCCCTGTCCACCAGACAGCTGCTGAGGATCTGCCGCCGCCTCTCCCAGTACCCTGATGAGAGCATCTCTCATGCTATCAACAAGGCCTGTCTCTCCAGGTGAGGCTACACACACATACAGTACATGCACACACACACATCATGGCACCTAAAAAAATGTAGGCTAATAGATGAAGAATCGGAAGAAACTTTCTGCTTTTAAAAAAGAAAGTTAAACAGCTTAGTCAGCCACTTCCTTGTTTAATAAAGATCATTTGTTGAGATCATTTTGAAGTTTCATTTCTTCAAACAAACAGCAGTTAGTAACGGTGTAAAGACCCGCATTTCTCATCACTTTAGAGACAAAGATGAGCTTCAGTTACAGAAACAAGTTCTAAAGTCCCAACAAGTTTGTCTCCTTTTCTCTCTTTTTCGCTCTTTTCTTCTTTCATTACCCCTTTCTTCCCATTCCTTCCTTCTTTCCTTTCCTTCTGTCTTCCTTGCTTCTTTTGTTCCTTCCTTCTGTCCTTCCTTTCCTTTTTTTCTTTTTATGATTTCATATAATGTTGGAACAAGTGTGTTTTGAAAATTAGCTTTTATTTTCTCATTGATGTTTGTCTTGTATAAATAAAAGACCAAATAAGAAGAAAAAAGTCTCAGAATAGAAGCCCATAAAGAAAATATATTCTGCTTTTATTCCCTTATTGGTGCTCGGATCCATTAGGCAAATTGTTCATGGGTGTTTAGTCATGTTTCAGTTTGAATGAACATGATCTTTTATGTATTTTTGCTTCGTCGTGTAACGTTTCTAAATGTGCGTTTAGGTTCCTGCCCAGCCTGGCCCGGGCCTCTCTGGAGAAGACCCTCAGCAACTGCTCCATACAGGACGCTGCAGATCCTGCTGGACAAACACGGGACCACATCTGTGAGTCCCACCTACTGCTACCGGATCTCAAAGACTATTATTCATAACTAGAGGTGCACCAATTGCAGTTTTTTGGCCAAACAAAACCTGAAAAAAAGCCCATTTTGACTGAAATCCACGTCAGGTGTTAGAAGGTCACAACACAGCTTCAATGTGCCAGTCAAGAAAAACACTGAACATGAAACAACATAAACTAGTGTAAGCTTCACACAAGGTGGTGCTCTCAAAGTACAAGGTACAAAATTTAGATCATTGCTGTTCAAACTACTAAGTCAGCTGAACTAAAAAACATTTGTTCTATTAGTTTTTTTATTTTTCACATTTTAAAACAAACTAAACTTGCACTACAGACCTGATCACAGAAGAAAAGCACAGTATTATTTTGCTCTTATAAAATCACAAAGTTTGAGGCTAATTGAGGACAAACTAACAAAACAGCTGAAGCCACCAATAGTTTCCTGAGTTTGGGGTTTCCCTAGCATTTCTTATTGTCTTCCACATGTATTCTTTGACATGTCGGCGTTAAAATCAAGTTTTCATTCACTTTTTTTCCATCTGCTCCACAAGGATGCAGGATTCAAACTCCTGGGCCTGTTTGCATTTCATCCCATTACAACCACAACTTAAAGTTGTCTTCACCAAAAAAAAGACACTTTTTGTAGCTATAACCTGATGTGTGCACTAATTTTCTTAGACAGCTTTCAATTTATGTCAATTGAAATATTAGAAAAATATTTACAGAAAAAAGAAAATATTGCCATGTTCAACACTTATTTTACCAGCTGTATCCGTCATGGCTACTGTCCGTCTGCCTCCAGGTGTGGTCCAAGATGGCGTGTTGACCATCGGCAAAGTGTCCGCTCCTGTCTACAACCCCGACCATAAGATGAAGGTTCCAGACGTTCTCTTCTATGACAACCCTCAGGTAATCCAGCAGGCAGCAATGTCGCTCTGTCCATTCAACATAAAAAAAAACAGAATTTGTTGAACATTAACTGAATTTTTTGTGCCACTTTTCATGTCCCTAATTATGTAGATTTTGTAGACTGGATCAGGATGAGGTTCTGTTGCTGTGACATCACCGTCTAGTCTTATGTTTTTTATATTTTAGGCATCAGCTGATAATCTGTGGGTTACAGTTCAATGCTTTAAGAGTGCACCAGAGTGATCAGGTTATTGTTATCTGAATTTATGAGAAATTAGTCCAGATTGCCACCAGTTGGAGCCTTTTCAAGCATTCAGCATGGTGAGCTGAGTGTCTTTTTATGGGTGTGTACAGAGAGTCTGCATAGAGCAGTAAGAGATGAAGAGATTTCTTGGCTATTGTTGTAGAATTTAAAGTGTAACTAACCTCCAAATCAACTATTTTTTGCCGATAAACTGGCTTAATAGGTGTACTAGGGTTCTATCTTTTTGTTATTGTACAAATTTTGACATTTTTGGGTAAATTTGTTTAGTTCTGCATTATTTTTGTCTAAACCCATCTCAGTTCTGGCCCTTTTAGTCAAACATGGCCAAAACAGTTGAGCTGCAGAGCGTTGTTGCTCTAAAAACTGAAGTTATTATCTTTGGACCTGAAGAAGAACGATCAAGAGTCAGTGAACAGATTCAGTTATTACAGATAGGAACTAGTGATCAGGTCTGAAATTTGGATGTAGCGACGACTTCAAGTCAGGGAGGAACCCTGACTTGAACGTTCAGAGTGACATCAAGAAGATCACAAAGTCATCCTTCTATCACTGTTTGTAGGATTAAATGACTAATGTCCTGCAAGCTCTAGAGAAAACAAAAAAATGACATTAATCCCAGAAATGTTCCAGGGATAACTTTGAAATTTTTAATTTCAAAAGTTGAAAACTTTAGACTTTTGAAATTCTGAAGTTCCCAAATTTCATCTGAAAACTCTCTGTGATTAATCATATACTCTTTTCTAGTAAGTTTTTGAGTTTTCAAACTCAAGCATTTCCCTTTTTTCCCCAGAAAATGACCTGAGCTTTATCTGAGCTTTATAATGTTTAGATAAATGTTTATTTAAACATTTAGATAAATGTTTAAATAAAAACATTTATAAATTTTTTTTTTTAGATAAATGAAAACATTTTTTGGCACAAATGGATTCCTTTTTTTCTATCTCCAATGGCCCAAATACATATTCCCAATCTTTTTATGATCTCTGTTAAGGTTCATGTTCAGGTATGATCCATTGCTTGGTTGTGACCAAAGATGAGCTGCTTAAACCACCACATCTATCAGCTTCCTATGACTAGAAGACAAAACCTGCAGAGTTCACCAGAGTTTGATCTAGCCATACCCACATATTCTGGTTTTTGTTTAGTTCGTGTTGGTCGGCGTTGCCCAGTGCGACCAGACCGCAGGATGCCCAGAAACGGGCCAACACAGGAAATAAAACTCGAGCCGAGCCGTGCGACCCAGATTCATGCCCTGCTCCCAGTCTTCGCCCTGCCCCTTTTCTCTGTATTGGAGAGTGAAAAAGCACAAGAAAGGATGAGAGGAGAGAGGGTGCCCTACTTTTGCAGTGACCTAGCTTTCAGAGTTAGAAGCATATTTATGAGGAGAAGAAGAAGAGACCCGGGCGCGGTCCGTTCTGAGCTTCTTCTCACATGTTGTGTTTGTCTTTGCAGCACATGATGGTGATGGAGGACATGTTGAAAGACTTTCTGTTGGGGGAACACCTCTTGTTGGTGGGGAACCAGGTGGGTAAAACACCCCGGCGTCATGTTGTCATGCACACCGACGTTTTTAGGCTGCAGTTTCAGGAATGAAAGCAATACAAAAAACACAAACTGTCATTACTTCAACGGAGATTCCTGTGACAGATGGGAAAAAAGTCCTTATTGTTGTGGAATTGTGCAGAAGCTTTTACTTCTTATAGTGTTTTTTTTGTTTCATGTGTATTTCTAAAGCATTTTTAAAAGGGGGATTTTTGTTTAAGTTGAAAACATGATTCTTAGATTTGCTCACAATGTTTGAGTTCTTCAGTAAAATTAGGGGGCAAACATTTTTTAACATCTTTTAAAAGTAACGTTCACAGCCGTTTGGTTCATTTGTGATACAGAATAAGAGGAAATTTAAAATTTTGGCTATTGATTGGTTCATTCTTTTTTCATTTGCTCCATAATGAGCAAATGGGTTAATAAAACAAACACGTTTTTGGGTTAACAAGTGATTAAAATGCGAAAAAAATTGGAGTTTAGAAAAATAAAATGGGGAAGAAAGTGAAATTTACTTAAAAAAATGCAGCAGAATTTGGAACATGTATAATTTTTTTTCATTCGCACCATAATTATGTACATTTTGGGAAAATAAATGGATACAATGGAAAAAATAGAATTCCGAAAATGAAAGATAAAACGGAAATTGGAAAAAATCAAATAAATTTCATAGAAACAAACAGCCGGGGTTGAGGACATGTAGACCTCTAGCTATTGATTTGTTATATATTTTTCATTCACATTATAATTACTTACTTTTTTGGTTGAAAAACATGGATAAATGAGAAAAAATTGAATTTAGAAGAATGAAAATGGAAAAAAGTGGAAATTAGTGGAAATTTTTTTAAAAATATGAAACAAATTTTCAAAAAAACAAACAACAGTTTGTTTCATTTGTGATACAGAATAACAGAAAATATTGACCTCAATTGATTTAATCATAATTTTTCATTCGCACTGTAATTATGCACTTTTTGGGTTAATAAGTGTGACTAAAATGAGAAAAAAAATGAAATTCTGAAAAATTGAAACTGAAAAAGTGGACTTGGGGAAAATAATAAAGATGGTGCTACATAATGCTCAGCCATATCATCAAGGTTAGCTGTTTCTGTTTGGACCGCAATACAGGACACACGTCAGCTCTACTTGACCGTGGAGGGAAGAGTTATGAAACAGGCTGTGGTCACCCTCCAACACTCACTGCTGGTAGAAGGACACATGTACCACCGCTTCCAGGTCCCAGAGTGTCCCCCACAGCTCTGGTGGGCAGGGTTAGAGAGAAGTGACCATGGAGTGATATCCTCCCCCCAGAGGACCTCCGTGCGTGAGAGCAGGAGAATCCATTTGCAACCCAAAGCGCAAGAACATGCAGCGGGGCGACGCCAAGACGCTAAGAGCTGTCAAAGCGGCTCACCGGATCGGTGACGGACTGGCCCAGTGGTTCCGGAGCCTTCACGGGAACCCAGCGGGAGTTTCCCCTACCCTGCTGTCAAAGCAAAGCACCGTCAAAACCGGGGGGACACCACAGGCTCTCCCCGGAACAGTCTGCTGTCAGCACACTGATGGCGGATCTCCTAAAAAGTTCCTCCGCAGCTACGACCCGCGTAAAGAAAGATTACGGCCTGTTTATGCCGTTGTCAGAGCAGAACAAATCACGAGGCTGCAGACCAAGGCCTGGTTTATGGAGGGTCATTCTGTTTGCCACATGATACATGAAAACAGGACAAGGTTATACATGACTTTATGCTCTAAATTAGCCATCATGTTTTACTTAGCACAGGCTTGGTACAGTTTTGATTTGCTTTATTGGAAATATGAATAAGTTGGAGGAAGAACACCTGATGGACGCAGCTGAACACTCCAGTCTGGGACAAACATTCATCCTAAAGCAGAATGACGACCCTAAACGTCCAGCGCACACTTTTCATTCATTTGTTTTGAAAGATTTTGAGAAATTTTTCTTTTAAAATGTTCAGGTTTAACACATGCTTTTAAAATGTCCTGTACGGCAGTGTTTCCCAGCCCTGGTCCTCAAGGCGCACTGCCCTGCATGGTCCAGGTGTTGCCCTGCGTCAGCCCAGCTGATTTCAACTGATGGATGATCAACAGGCATTTGCTGAACTGCAAACACCTGAATTAGGAGTTTCAAGGCAGGGAAATGTCTAATATACACAGGACAGTGTGCCTTGACAACAGTGACAGTCATTTTTAGAGTTTTCCAGACAACAGTAGACACACAAAAACACTCAAAAATTACAAAAGTTTTTTTGTTTTTTTTTGGGACTGTTGTAACCATTAGACAGTCTCCCCCTCAGTTCAACGTTATAAGTGGAGAAACATTTTTGATGTTACCATTATAAAACATCACTTATTTATATAACTTACTTATATAACTTGCAGTTATATAAGTATTTGCAAAACTCAAAGTAATTTTATATTACATTGAGTTTTGAGTTGCAGCTGCTGATAGTAACTAATAAAGTAACTTGTAATCTAACTTTGTTACTTTCCAAATCAGGTAATCAGTAGTCTAAATAAGTTATTTTTTCAAGGAGTAATCAGTAATCTCATTGCAGTTACTTTTTCAAAGTAACTGTGCCATCACTCCTTGATGACCAGTATGGGAAACACTGCTGTCCAGTATCAGTAACCGTTTGTTGACATCCATCCATGCTGTGGTTGACTGCGTGTCCACTGCGCCTGGAGCCGAATAATTGATTTCTGTGTCTGCGTTCCTGTCTAGGGTGTCGGTAAGAACAAGATTGTAGATCGGTTCCTGCATCTTCTTAACAGACCCAGAGAGTACCTCCAGCTCCACAGGTGAGGGTCACCCAAAAAGGCTTCCCCTGGAAACATGCTTCAACTTGGGTTCCCTTTGCTGTCTAAAGCTGCAAAAGGAACTTATCACCTTTGTCCTCTTTCTGTGGCGATCTTTAGATATAGAAATCTATCATATGATTGATATATCATATGATAGCTTGTCGGATTCATTTTTGTGGTGCGAGGGGCCATGGGAAAGTCAAAATAGATATTGTGATTAATCTGTACTACGTTAGTAGTAAGTCATTAAACGTTTTAGACTACCGTTTTTTCCGCGCTATAAGTTGCACCTAAAAACCTTAAATTTTCTCAAAAGCCGACAGTGCGCCTTATAATCCAGTGCGCCTTATATATGGACCAATATTGAGCCACAAGAGGTCTCCCAACTACGGTAAGCAGCCTCCGACTTCATTTTCCACCATAGAAGAAGAAGAAGCGCGCGGTGCATGCTGGGATATATGACTGCACGAAGCCTGCCGTTTCATTTCCATTTGTGTGTTTGTGTAAAGACCCCAAAATGGCTCCTATTAAGAGACGCGCTTAC
>CAEFZX010012026.1:0-98471 GCA_903066825.1 Alfaro cultratus | reverse complement strand
GATGGCCAAACCAAAACATTTATTTTGTTGTCCTTCAGCCATTGTATAACCACTTTGGCTCAATCCTATGTTCATTATCCATGTGGTAGACCAATCTGTGCCAAAACCTTTACTTCCTGACTGATGTCTTTAGATGTTGCTTCAGTATTTCAGCATAATGTTCTTTCCCCATGATGCCATCTCATGTTGTGATTCTCTTTTGGGACCGGTGTTCTTACATCCTTTTTCCTCCAGATGTAATGATGCTCATTATGTGACTGGATGGTTACGGTTATTGTCCATTTGAAAGAACTATTTCCAAATGTAACAACGGTCATTATGGCCAAACCGTTCCACTTTAGTTTCATCAGATCAGAGGACATTTCTCCAAAAATGAAGGTCTTTGTCCTTGTGTGGATTTACAAACTGAAATCTGACTTTTATGTTTCTTTAGAATAATGACTTCCTCCTCTCTGAGTGACCTTTCAGCCCATGGCATTTTCATTGTGGAAAATGACACTGTTTTAGCATCTTCACAAGGCCTTTGCATTTTGTTCTATAATGGTTGCACAACAGAAAAAAATAATGTGCAGGTGAGTGAATATGTTTTTTATCTTTATTTATATTTTATAAGACTGGTGTGACTGTTTGCTATTTTGTGCTGGTGAATTGATATCAGGTGGTTCAGTCCAGAGGATGACATTCCCTAACAGAACAACCCCCAGGAGATACCCTGTTCATTGGGGAGTCATAAATGGACATTTTTTTTCTCATTTCTGTTTCAAGCAAGGTCTCTATTTTATCTTATCTGTTTTATTATTTATGTTTTCTGTGACGCAACTGGAGGAAGGCTGAGTACCAGAACTTGTCTCCCATGCTGTCTGTCTGCTGCGATTCGCTGCAATGAACGTGTTTGTTCCCTCTCCAATCCCCAGCCACTGGAGCCAGGCCATGCAATAATTTATATTTAATACACAGTTATAGATTCAGAATTTTGGATAACGTTCAATCCTTCAACATTTATTATTATTATTATTATTATTATTATTATTATTATTGAATAATGTTGAAGGTTGACATCCTGTGCCACCAAAATATCATCTGTGGCAGCCATTTTGACAAGTGTATCAACAATTTTTGGTACCCATCTGCCCCGTGAACTAGGGTATGTTTGACAACTAACCTATTTATATATTCATGTCTTAATGTTGCTCTTTACATTAATTAAAAATAAATGATGTCCCAAACAAAATGTAACTGAAAAGTCAGAAAATAATAAAAACATGGTGGAAAAGCATCCACATAAACAAGTTTTCTGAAAGAAATAACATTAATATAGACCAAAATCACTCAAAACTATTTTTATTTTTATATACTGTTATGTCCAACATGAAAAAAGATGCCTGGTGTTGTTTGGATGTGGTTGAAAAGTTGTTGGTGTTGATTGGTTGGGTTTGAATTTTAACGACTTTGTTTAAAACTAATTTAGACCAAACATATGGGCTGTAACAGCTTAACGATTTCTTTGGGTATAAAGCCATAAAAGACATATTGTTAAAAACATTTTTATTTTAGTCCAGTTTTTGATACTATGGATCTTTACAATTATTCCAACTACTTTTTGTCATAAAAACATTATGACAAACAGCAAGGGTGTGCTTTTCCACAGCTATCATGAAATAATATAACTTGTAATTGCACTTCTGTTGTTCCATCTGCATGTTATATAAGCTGGCTCATATTTGATTGGATTCACATTAAACACATGGTCATTTGGAAATCTTTCCTTCAAATATCTGCACATTCCTCTGGAAAAGTGACTATTTGGCATGCAGAGGTTATGAGACCACAAATGTGAATCTTAAGTTATTTTTATTAGGAAATATCTTCCCTGAATTGGGCAGTCAAACCAGTGTGAGCACATTTTGTGTCATAGTAGCTGAAATCACATGTAAGCTGCCTGTCTGTGTAATCTGCAGGTGCTCACTTCTTGTGAGACACATGCAGCTCCACCATTAAACCACTAAAGGGTTATCTCCATGTGTGCTCTGCAGCTAATTTGACATTCTGGAGGCCACAAGATAGGAGGCCAGGAAGCCAGGCAAAAGGTGACAGCATGTTCCTTGTTACTAGATTCCCTGTTCATTATCCACTCTGTGACGGTGGCCCTCGGACGCAAACTGCTTGGACCCTTGACCTCCGTCCCTGCAGCCGTAGGGCATGGTGTGCCACAGGCTGAGCAGAGCTGCATCACCACGACAACCAGCAGCAGCACTTTGGTCAGGATTTGCTGTCGTTTTGCAGCCCACAGACATACACTGAGCTCTGCAAATATGAACACATCATTAAATCAGTAGTATATGAGCTAATCAGCTATGGATCTTTCTTTTTTCCCTTTCATTTGGCCACACATGAGCACATCCACCCTCATCCATGCAGCCCCTGGCCTTTTATTCTGTCTCTAGTCAGAGTTCCTACGCATTTTTCACATCAAAATTCAAAACTTTGTTTTTGGTCCAAGCAAGGACACAAAAGACCACAATTGATTTGCAACAGATATTTTCTACAGAGGTCAGGCTTTAAATAAGGAAGCTACAAACATCCCTGGATC
This sequence comes from Alfaro cultratus, assembly GCA_903066825.1. NCBI lineage: Eukaryota > Metazoa > Chordata > Actinopteri > Cyprinodontiformes > Poeciliidae > Alfaro > Alfaro cultratus. Next base: position 95,881 of record CAEFZX010012026.1, on the reverse strand, counting down.
GATGAATCCAACATTTAGACAATTGAAAGGGAAATAAAGTCAAAATATATCTCCAGTTTTTCATTCTATACTTTCATTCACACACTTATCCAGCCAAGTAAACCTCTTAGGTCTTGGACCAGCAGTCCAGGGTTCAATTCCCCATCAAGGGGGGAAAGTATCTCATTCTTCTCTCTCTGCCTTTCTTCCTGTCAAGCTACTATAGAACAGAGAATTGGTGCTACAAAATCTTAAAGAGGATTTGTGTAAAATGGATATTTTGCACATTTTTATGCTTCCAATTTCGATTTTACTGCTTTTAAAAACAGCCCAAACGCTTACAATACAAAACACCCAGCCACTTTTTGGCAGTAAGTTAATGATTTTTGGTGTCTGGAAAATGAGACCTTTCACTGCACCATTATGTAGCAACCACAGCCGAGCACAGCCCGTCACCTAGCAACCCACCTAGCAACCCAAGTAGAGCTTGAGACTTTTGCTCAGCTGGTTTTACAGCTGTATGCTCGGTACAATGGCTACTGGGAAGACCAATGTTTTGTTGTTGACGTACCATCCAGAAACCACTTGCTGCGTTCTTGTTGGTTGGATTTAAAGTGACAAGAGGCCATAAATCAACTCATTCTGAAAAGAGCTCAACATAGGCAGAACTGAGCAGAATGAAATCTCATTATATAAGAATGATTTTTTTTTGTCTTCCATAGACCTAACCTGTTCAATGAAGCATACTAGGTTAAAAGAAAAGAATAACGTAAGTCCAATTCCAGACTACAACAAAACCTTGTGATTTTCACACACAGACACAAGCATGCAGTCAGACAGGATTTGTTTGATCCTTGTCAGTCACTCTCCATCTGCTGGTCAGATGATCAATGCTAATGCCTGCTGAGAGTGCTAATGACACACAGATCCATACACAGATGGACTGCACGTTTGCTCCGGTCCGGCCGCAGTGCGTAGGGGCGTCCGGTTGTGCATGCTTGTGCACACAGCAGCTAATGTTATTTGTGTTTAGAAATTGCAAATCCTTCGATGACGACAGGTCGGTGGTATTGTTATAAATGAGAGTGAGATTGCCGGGAGGTGACCTCTCCCACGCTCGCACACATGCACACACGTGGCTGTTTGCACTATTGGCAAGCGGAATTAGTAAATGTATGAGCTACACAGAAACTCATTACAACACGATTAGAGACAAACCTCCCATTTAATCACATTTAGAAAAGGGTGGGTGCCTGTCAAACGCACTCACACCGACACGCAAAGACTCACTTACACGCGCACTGATACACACTCATACTTACGCAGAGATGACCCTTTCTGTATCATCGTTTTATGAGTCCGACTGACTCATAAAATGATGCTCTTGTAATTATGTTCTCCCACCACTCGGGAGGTAAGTGTTTCAAATGACACCAAGAGTCTTTCACTTAAACATAATCCCACCTCTGATATTATATTACAGTTAAGAGCCATATTTCTTTACATGTTGCTTCCATTTACAGCTCAAACTACATAAACCTCACTATCTTAAGCTCAGGTGCATCCTCATGGATTGAGTAGTACTGCAGACATCCATCTTTTCCCAATAAAATATTACTAATGTTACTAATGGGATATATCAAATAAAATCCATACAATATTTTGGTAACAACCAAACTAAATCAAAGTTTGATTATTTAGTGTCATCCTTCTCAGTTGCACATGGATCATGAGTATGATATTTCTATTTCTGATAGCTGGAAAGTATTTTTATGTCAAAAATTTGTAATGCATATTATTATCATTGTTGTTGTTTTATATTGTTATATGTATATATTTAGATCTTTTGTGTGAAATTATATATCTTGGTGTTGCTATTACACCTCTCCCCACTGTGAGAGAACAAAGACTATTCTGGCAGTATGTAAACTTCAGAACTTTAGGAATTTTCAGGAATATATTGTTATTTATATATTGTTTAATAATTTCTTCACCAATTTGTGTTGATTTGTGTGTGTGAATTACTTGACTTTTTTATTTGACCAACATATGATGTGAATTTCATACTCATACAAAACATACTGCTCAATACTTATCCCCGTTTCAAAGTGAATGCAAGATCAAAATCTGGATGCACGACCGGCACACAGACACACAAACTGACCGGATGCTGACAGATGAGTTTTTATTTTTGGTTGTATATTCTCTCCACTGGCAGTTTAGACATATATTACCGCTAGCACACATACTGTATATAAAGAAAACCCACACACACATATACAGTGACCTTCTCTCTGCTGAGTAGGCAAAGAGTCAGGGGTCAGCGCTCGCTGTCAGCCTGTCAGAGCGGGAAAGAGAGAAGAGGCCAAGAAAGGCAAAGCGGTGTAGAGGAGGGAAGCACAGAACGAAGCTCTGGCTCATCATTCAATAAGGACTAATGCTAAAAGCTGCAACCTATATCTGTCTAGCTTAATGTTAGCTGATAGAGTCACAGCAGTTTTAAATGCTTGTGCTGTAATGCATTTCCCCCCGTGTGTCTTACAGATGGATGATGCATCACGTCATGCCTTGATGGCTGCTGTTGAAACAGATAACATGTTTAGCAGCATACCCCACTGAGTCTGCCTTATGTATGATTATTTTCCTCTGCTTTTTTTATTTTATTTGCTGTATTAAAATCTTAAATCAAAAGTTTCCTGAACTCTGCTTTTCTAGCTCTCAAAATTATAGCACATAATTACACACACTGCTTCTGTTTTATCATGCAAAAAACAATGCTCCCATGGTGACCACAAAACTTACTGAGCTTTAACCTGGAAAATTGATATATTTTTTTCCTCTATTGTGACAATTTTTGCATATTAACACTTTTTTTTTATCTAAGCTACCGTATTTTTCGGACTATAAACCGCTACTTTTTCCCCACGCTTTGAACCGGTGCGGCTTTTCTGTGGATTTTTCTTCAACCGCCAGGGGGCTCTATAGCAGGAAGTGAATATTTGGAAATCAAAGAAGAAAGTGCTGATTATCATTTAGAACAAGCACCTGCTAGCAGCACGAAGCACGGAGAAATATTTTCAAACTCAAACTCATCATGGAAACAACACTACGAAGTTCATATGATGACGCTTTTAAGCCGCTGTGGCTTTTAAGCCGCTGTGCGTTTTAAGTAGCTGTGCGTAAACTCGCCGTGAACGAATCCATGGTTCGGCGTTGGAGACGGAGGGCTGCGTCCTTATTAGCAGATTTATTAAGTTGAAAAAACGAGAGCGACGGAGATACCAGCGGCTTATAACCCGGTGCGGCATATATATGTACGTTTCCAGTTAAAAAAATTAAAAATAACTGTGGGTGCAGCTTATAGTGAGGTGCGCTCTACAGTATAGTCCGGAAAATACGGTATTCTGTTCTAGCTGTTTATTTTTGTTGACCTGCTAGAAGACTTTGCAGCTTCAGACTTTCTTTCTCTGTATTTGGCTTCATCAATCTTTCCATAAAGTATATTTTCCCTTTCTGTGCTGAAGAGAAACTTTCCTGTGGGGATGGTTTTCCACCAAACGGAGCATTTTGCATTGAAACGAGTCACATGTTTGCTGAGTCCCCTATATATTGTGCAAAATTTCAAACGAGACTTCTTATCGCTTGAACAGTGATTTTCCAATTAATACTCTTGTATTAATTGTTAGACGTTTGGACTGTAATAAAATATTTAACTGGTTTTTGTATTCCAGTGAAACTCTAGAACTCACCATTATGTTTCTGACTTCTTTAAAAAAAAATTAATAAAATTTGGCATGTAAGTCCAAACATTTAAAACTTTGAAAATTATTTTAAAATATAAAATTGAAATATTACACTTCACAACATTCAATTATTTTTAGGGTACATTATTTTATTTTATAGAAAGTCAAATTTAAATGACTATATATATGTAATATAACATTTCAATATTTACTTATTTATTAATTTTAAAAAGCATTTTAAGCAATTATTTGTGTAAAATTAAATGTTCAAAATTTTAAAACAAAATGTTAAATGTGCTTTTCTGCTTGCAGTGAAACAAAATCTTTAATGCATTTCTGCTTTCAAGAAACATCAGTTGACAAAATTATTAAATATAAAATATATATTTAAAAAAAAACTATGAAATTACAATTACATTTGATTTTATTATATTTAGTTCTTACATTTTAAACATTTTCAATTTAATTTACTTTTAATTCAAATATGTATTTTTTAATGTTAATTTCATTTTTACGTTCTCTGGCAGCAGAGTATCAGAGTGCAAAGGATGAGGCCCAACAGATTTACTTTCACAAGAGGAGCATTACAGCATTACTCCACTTGATGGTTATCCCACCAAATATTGATTTCTGAACTCTTCCTGAGTTAAGACATTGCTATTGATGTTTCTAAATGAATATGAACTTGTTTTCTTTGCAGTATTTGAGGTCTAAAAGTACTGCATCTTTTTTGTTATTTTGACAATTTCCCATTTTCTGCAATTACTAAATTTTTGCTTGGAGTGTCAGAGACATGTTGCCAGTAGTTCATAGAATTAAGGAACAATGTTCATTTTACTCAAACATATACCTTTAAAATGCTAACTGATCATTTTAAGTGGTCTCTTAATTTTTTCCAGAGTTATATAGCCTATACATATTTATTTAATGAACTTCATCCATTCATTAAATACACCTGCTCATCTTTGTCCTTTATGCTTCAAGGTAACAATACCAACTGTGCTACTATGCAGCTCCTACTTATCTATTTAAAAAACTTAATTTCTCAAAATTGCATTCAAATTCCAAAGAACATTTTGATCAGTATAAGATAGGTGTTTTTTTTTATCTTAAATAAGACTGCTGAACTACTGTGAATTAAATTTTAACGAAATAAATGGCCAAACTTAACACCTTAATCTTCTTAGAGTAGTGGTCAGTGAATACATACTGGACCTTATGTGTGCTTGGTAATCCACAGTTCTTCTGAATTTTTGGCATTTCTCTTTGCCAAGCACCTTTAGAAGAATATTATTGCTACTTAATGCCATTTGGTCTAAAAGGTCAGCCTGGCACAGTGGGGGGCCAGGAGCTAAAGAAGGAGCACCAGCAGAGTATGAGGGAGTTGTGGTGGTCTCACCAATGGGAGTCAGTGTGCTGATGTTGAGATAGTTTCCATAGTAACACCTCCTCCACCCTGTCTCCTCTTTCTTCTCCCGTGTTTCCCCTCGCACACAAGAACTGACATACACATGGCTGCACCCTCAGACTTCATATCTTCGTGTCGGCAAAGGTTTTTCTGGTCAAACCCTTTCGGTTTTGACTCTGTTGCTCAAATCATTTTGACTCGTCCTGCTCCAGCTGTGCGCTAATACTGATGGTGGTTCAACCATAGAGCTGCTTCTTTGCTGCGTCTAGCAGTCGACTGCCTTACTGGAGTAAACAAAGTATGCACATAAGTAAATACCTCCAAGCACCAAACAACTGTTAGATTAGACAATCCTCCAAAGATGAGAACCACTGTGCAAAAATAGGAGGAAGCAATGTTTTTTGCTGCCAGGTGCATTTCTCCAGCAGTCATTGTTTGGAGAGGATTCACAATGATGTCACAGTTTTTCTGCTTTTTACAGGACAGCCCTGCCGCCAGTCAATTCCCCAGCTGCCCTGCTCTCCGTCTTAAGGTGTTGGTAGGAAAAAGCAATTTTAACAGAGCGTCTGGGGGTGAAGCATGTGTCGGCTTGTCGAAGGCAGACAAACATGGATCCAGAAAATGAGAAGGGGGGGGAAAAGAGCAGCAGCTGCGATGGAGAGCCCAGAGAGAGCACTCCAGAGCTGGGCTCAACCCAGCTGGAGATCCATAGATAAAATAAAATACACAAAGCAAAACAAAAAACACAGTACGATGGACCTCTATGTTATTGGAAAAACATGTCCATCACAACAATTACATGCAGGAATCAACTTTCGAAACTGATAATATTGGCTGCCAATCAGAGACTGAGGCAGCAGGTGTTGTATTACCAATGCTAGTTTAGGGGATTGTTTGTATTCTCAGTTGTTAAAGACTCTGCTGGAAAATATTGAATAATTTTAAGCTGCCAACCCAAACATTTTACTCTGACTTCTCAGTGCCTAAATCTCATCCAGGCAATGTTCTTGCTTTAAAGCAAGCAGATGAACTTACCTAAACGTGAGATTCCAACAAGATGAAAGTACTTTGAGGTGAATCAGTCCATCCGCTAAGTTCACTGGCCAGCATCAATTGAAATAGTCGATTTTTGAAGCGGCTTTGTGAAATGCAGATTCCAAACCCAAACACATAACACGGTTATGTTGAAGCTAAATCATTATCTGGCATAACATTATAACTGCCTGCCTATAAAGACTTAGGATAGAGTAGTAGTTTACTGAAAAGCAAAGTTACAAAATCATGAAGAGTACACAAACAGGTATATGGAAAAAAAACACACACACACACAAAAACACCAAGCCAAGTAGTGACAAATAAATGTGGGGTAGCAGTCCAGAGAACAGGCCTGGTAATGGAAGAATCTGGCAAGAAAATGACTAACAAGGAGCATTTAAACTGTGGAGGATGCGTACCAGAATCAGGACCAGGTGAGCCTAATTAACAGAACACATCGCTGTTATGTGGTAAGAAAGACAAGAGGAGAATCAGGAGAATGACTAACTGACACAAACCTATGCAAACCACACAAGTATGCATAACCCCCCCCCACCAAACTCTAAGTAAAGGATGATAACACTTATTTATTTTTTCCTTAGGTACAAAATGTTCTCTTGCTGCCTAATATGTCACCTACTAACTGGTGTCATGACAAAGAGGTAATCAGTGTTATTCTCTTCATCTGTCAGTGATCACAATGCTGAGCCTGATTGGTGTATATTATACACTGCTATCTATACAGATGGCAGACATGTATGCTAAAATAAGAAAATAATTGAAAGAAGATAAGCCTTTATTGTTTGTAAAGGTCTGCTTCAAAATCTGGGGGAAAAAAATTAAATTTAATTCAAAAATACTTTATTTAACCAAAGGGAATTAAATGTTGTCATAACTCATATCTTTCCAGGAAGGATCTCAGGTAGCAGTGAATTTGAAGAGTCCTCTGACTGAAGATTGTTTCTATGACGGTGTTATGATGGTCATGACATGCCAACAGGTTGATTTCAGCACAGCAGATGATACAAGCACCTGTTGTCAAGCACTGCGAATCCACACCATTTGCTTTCGCTACTCTTTAAATCTCTGTCAGGTTAGAAAGAAAGGTTGGAGTTGAGGTATGATACTTGCCCATTCTGATCAATGGAGGAGGTAGGTTAGGTTAAACATCTACCATCATCCTCGAAACTCCCTTTTCAAATCCACCGTGGTTTGTAATTCAGACATTATTTGAGTTTTTAAGATACCAAACATCCGCTCCCATTTGTAAAAACAATAGGTTGTTGCCACAGTTACACATCCTAACAACTGTCCGAAAGTTAAAAAGTAAGAACAACCTTTTCAGTCGCACAGCCTCCAAAACCAGAGGGAAAAATTTTCCAAATGACTGCACCAAAATTTCTTATTGGAAAGACAAAATTCAAAAAGCAAATCAGAACTAAAGTAAGACAGTTATTTCAATATGCTGCCACCTTCAGCATATTGTGGCACAATTTTAAGAAGTCAACAGTATAGTGTTACGTCCAGCAGGCTTGTTTGGTGGGGTAACATTAAAGGAGACCACACAAGGATTTTCTGATTAAATGAAAATTGAATTTATTATACTAAAGAAATAAAACCTGAAAAAGGAATACCTGAAATGAGAAATCAAAGTAGATTAATACAAAAACCCAGAGATAACCAGAAATAAGCAAATGTAAAACAAATCTAACAAAAAACAACCATAAGATACAAACCAAACCAAATGGGGTTTTGAGGAGGGAGAGGGAAAAGCCTCCCATCTGCTGCATGCATGGCAGCTTTAAAGCAGCAGGGCACCAATCAGGGCAAAACATAACACCTGCAGAAGGCCTGTCTCCAGAACCCTACAAGGAAACAGGGCAGAGACCCACTGCAGCCATAATAATAGTGATTCAGTGAAGACTGGAAATGTAGAAATGTCACCATTCAAGCTTTTTACTGTGCTGTCATATTATGTTTTTTTGTAGGAAAGTCATGTTAATATGCAGTGTACAGAGAGTCTGATATATATCTTCTGAACTACATAGCATATCTTCAAACATTGATAATAATAAATCTGTGTGAAAGCTGAGCCATGCTTCATATTTTGCATGATTCTGTATGTGGCTGGAACTCATTCAGAGCTGTCAGAATGGATCTTTGCTTTATTTACCCAGTAATTATGAACAAAACCTACAACTGGTTATTAAAATAGCCCATAATCCAAATGTGAAAAAGCAAAAACCAGTAATCTATCAATCTGTAAGCAAAGACCCATTGTGGTAATGATTAACTCAGACCATGTGGGTGGAAGATAAAAATGGATTTTCCAACTGAACATTTGAAGGAACAACAACAAATGTTTTTCAGTAAATCATTTTCAAAAATCTGACTAACAACGTTGTAGAATTTTAACACATTTATATTAAGCTATCACAGGTGCTGATTCGTTTATTTAATTTTTTTTTTTAATTTTTTTTTAAAAAGAAAGCTACATTGTCTAGCGTCTAGACACATGGAAGTTGTAAAGATTATCAACAAAAATTTGTTAGTGGGGACAGAAATTAGGTCACCGCTCACTGCTCACATTTTTGAAATCCTAAACAGTGAGACCAGTTATTGTCATTTAAAATTTAGCATTATCTGATAAAGATTTACTAAAATCACATTTTCTCTTGTGAGCAGAACAGACAGCTATCTTAAACGAAAATCTTGTAAGGAAGAACTTTTGATTGTTTACTTTTTAATCACATCGGTCAAGAAAATGGTTATGTGTGAGTAGGTTTGTGAATGTTTGGGTAAAGACAGTTAAATCTAATATACGATTATAGGCTATCTATAAAAGCACAATAATTAGTTTGTTATTAAGCACAAAATCACACAAGACATTGAGAAAAGCATATCTGGTGAGCAACATAAAACTACAAGCAGAAAGAGATTTTTATGTTTTGTAATTTGGGTGAAAAAAAGACTTTTGATATGTGAACTAGAGTGTAGGACTAATCAATAAATCTGAGGATCATTTTCTCGGTTAGTTATTTGAGGAATGCAAAAATTTAGATGAGAGGTTGACTCGTTATACCAACTTGTTGCAGCCAGGTTCTTGTAAAACAAAACAAATAATTCTGATTATAAAGATCTACTTTGTTTATCTAAAGTAACAGGATTTGTTATTATGAGATTTTCATGATTAATTTCAGTTATTTTTGGCATTGCAGCATTTAAATTTTGAACCAGGGAGGTGGGTAAAGTTAACAATGACATGTTTTGTGGTTATTACTTCCTCACTGCTTTATATCAAATCATGTGGATAGATTTTGATCAGACCATGCCATGTTAAACTGCATTTATTTATTTTTTAAACAGAGAAAAGGGGCTCTATTTTTAGTTCTTCTGAGTTTTGCAGTCATTTATTCTACTTGGCCTGCCTGTTGGTTTCTAAACTCTCGCCTCCACATTCTCAGTCATACTGAGTCATAGGATGAGTTACATTTCATCAAACATTGATCAACAACCCCTCTTATTGTTTAACTTTTTAAACTTCTTTGTTTTTGAAGTTGTGAAAAACACTCATCAATCTTTTATGCACTTTGGAACATAACTTTTTCATGAGCTTTTATTGTTAAAAGATTAATTACTTGTTTTCTAGAGCTATATTCTAATTTGTTGAGTTTTTAATAACATTATTAAATGATAAATAATGTGATTAATCCAGGGTATAGAATGTTTCAATTCTATACCCCGCTTTGCTAAAATCTACTATAAGTTAAATGTAAATAAATGTGATTTGTGACTCAACCTTTATGCCAGTAATAAGGTGTAAAAAAAAACAACAAAAAAAAAACCTTAAGAAATAATAACTAGTCACACTTTTTTGTTGTTTTTTTTAATAGCACTTTTAAGTCGTTTTACACCTGCACTGTTTCTGACTCCTGACCTTAATGAGAAATTAGGTCAAGTAAAGATACACTAAATACTTTACAGTGTTCTGTCAAGTACAATGTACTTACTATTACTTCACTTACTATAAGTATTCAAGTTTTATGTTGAAAAATTTTTTTGGGAAAGCGTTTCTTCTGCCTGAATTTGTCAATTTGTAAATATGTTATGCATTTGTATTCATTTTTAATTTTAATCTTTAAAATGACAGAATTTGTACACAACTTTATATTTCTATCTGACTGATAACATAATTTTAAAATTATTGAATTAGATGTTATGATCAGATATTCAGTACTCCAGTAACCTCTTTACCAAGTAGCTAGAGTAATTTCCTGTTGAAGTAGTACAATAATTACTTGAGTAGGTATAATTGTATTAAAACAAATTTAAATGCTTTACTTTTTTTTTTTTTTTTTTTTTTTTTTAAAAAGGTTTTTGTGGCCTTTATTCATTAGTAACTGGACAGAAGAAAAGGGAAAACTGCAGTAAGTGGATCGGGGCCAGGAACTGAACTAGGGTTCACCTCTGCATAAGTTTCACCTGTAGCCGGGCCATAAAAAGTGGTTTTACTAAACCACAAACCATGAGTGAAAGAAAGGGAAAAAAAGACAAAGAAATGTTGCTACGATATGTAAAGTTTTGAACACATTAATCGATGGGCCTCTATATGTATATTAGATGTTGACTGCTGAGCCTTGAGTGAGCGCTGCCCAAGGTGCTGCAGCACTGCACGTCCCCTCCCTTTCTCTCCCTTTTCCTCGCACACACACATTTTCTCTCCCTGAAAACCACGTGACCCTCCCCTCTGCCGAGTCTGCCGCGAGAGCATCATCAGACTGCACCTTTTCCTCCTCGGGAGAACGGAGGAGAGAGCGACCCAGAGTCAGACAGACGGAGAGAGAGAGTGAAAGAGAGAGAGAGAGCGCGGGGGAGAGCGGGAGGCAATAACACCTTGTCATCTTCAGTCCGAGCCCGTAATAGTTGTTCCTGTCTGGTCGTTTCCCTTTTTCCTCTCTTCTCCTCTCGCGGATTCAAAATCCACCTCAAATGGGAAGGGAGATCGATGCGTCGCGCTCGGCACTGTTGCCACGGAACCACAGGATGCGCGTGAGGTAAGCAAGGATCCTTTGAACAAAAGCGGTTCTGTGGCTTTTATTCACAGAAGAAACGCGCTCTCACATTCTAGTTGGCACAATAAACATCTGCTTTTGTTCGTTCATAATGAAAAAAAGGCACGGAAGTAGGAGATAATGTAGTAGTTAGCAGCTAATAGGGCGCAGGTGACGATGAAGCTGAGCAACTGCCACAGGGAGTGAAAGAAAAAAAAATGGAGAAGAGGTATGGCTGCAAATCGAGAATCGATAATTCAACCGCATTCATTCACCCCGTCCATCAATACCTGTGATGTCTCCGCTTTCTTTTGCTTTTCTCAACACGGTGTGAAGCCTCCTGTTAGTGAACGGTTATATTCGCAGTCAGTGCGGGTTGTGTCCCCCCCTTTTTTTGTTTTCTTTTTTTTTCTTTTTGGTTTGGAGGCGTTCAGACGTTAGAAACTGGGATTTTGGAGCCTAATTCGATTTGAGTCATCCACCGCAGTAGCAGCGGTGGCGGGAGCTGCTCCTGTCTTTGTGATGGGGCTAACTGGAAACCAAGAAGGTGCAGTGAAACAGCTTCTTACCATAAATACCATAAATATTTTCTCCCTTAAAAATAACAACAATAACGGAGTCAAAAAGTCGTTTAATAAAGACAGCATTTAGGAAAACATTAAGTGTTTGAGGGATGGTGACTTGAAGCTAAGTTGCAGGTATGCCGCCTAAAAATCCTCCTGCGGCATTATGAATCTCCGTTATGGAGATGCTGTTGGTGTGTGTGAGTTAAAGTCAAGCTTTTATTACTCATATTAATCCTGATGTGTTTATAGATTGTTCAAATGTGACCAGGCAAGCGGTGCGCTCAAAATCCATGAGAAAGTGTAATTTGAGAATAACAGGCTCAGCTTGCGTGTGTATGTGTGTGTTTTGTATGAATGTGTGTGTTGACCCTGGTTGATTGTGCTGTCTCTGTTCTCTCTGTAGGTCGCTGGAGAGAGTGATGACGCGGCAGTGAGAGACACACATACCTCAACCTGCTGGCACACACTCACATATACACGCATATTTGCCCACACACGCTTTAAGTCTTGCCCCTCGAAGACAAGGAAGAGGAGAGGGGGAAAAAAATACTGCTATGACGGTGTCATTTCTCACCATTACCAGTGTGTGAGCTGCACACATGCACACACAAGCACTCTTGCACTCCGTGGGGAGTTGCCTGCATGGGGGATAAGACCCTATCTAGGGCACAAAGATGGAGTTTGCATACTGTTTGTCCCACATCTAACACACAAACATACTCACACACAGCTGGAGTCTCATGACTGAAAAAAGGAATGAAGAGGAGACGCTGAACATCGAAAAGACAAGACAAACACCAGGCCAAAGCATCAGAAGATGTTCAAAGGGTGTTAACAGAACAGAGGGTGCTGCCGTCTGACCCCTCCCTCCCTCTCTGGAGGTTCTTTGTAGCTGAGCTCTCCTTGGTTGAAAGCATTACCAAGACAGCAGGGTGGACAGGTGACAGTGTTCTACGAAGTGCCCTGCAGTTGTCACCATGAGCTGTAGGCTAGAGGGAACACCCCAGCTCTAGCCTCTATTTAATTTTGTGTGAGTGTGAGAGCGAGTGTGTGCATGAGTGTAATGGCGGTTTGCGTTTGGGCGGCAGCCCCCCTGCTCTTTCTGGGGCTGTGCCTGTGCAGCGTAGGGGGCCAGGCCGAAGGGGAGGTCCTGGAGTTTGGGGGCGTATCCAGCCAGTGGGGGCGGTTTCCAGTGTGGAACGCCTGCTGCGAGAGCGTGCTGAGTTTCAGCCTGCGGACTCAAAGCCAGGAGGGCCTGCTGCTCTACCTGGATGACGAGGGCTTCTGCGACTTCCTGGAGTTGCTGCTTCTCCACGGGCACCTGCACCTACGCTTCTCCATCTTTTGTGCTGAGCTAGCTGAGCTGCAGTCAGGCGTGGCGGTGAGTGATGGGCGGTGGCATGCGGTGCGTGTCAAGCGGGACTGGAGGAACACCTCGTTGGAGGTGGATGGGCGACTGGAGGGTTGGGCAGAAGTGAAGAGTAAGAGAAGAGACATGACAGTATTCAGTCTCACATACATGGGGGGGTTGTCAGCAGATCTCCACTCCTCGCCGCTACGCCTCACCTCACCCTCAGTGCGGTACCACCCCGCCTTTCGTGGCTGGATCACAGCAGTGAGCATCGACGGCTCGCTGGTCGCGCTGAACAGCTCAGAGGGCGTCACGGTAACAACTGGCTGCGGGCCGGACCACCAGTGCCAGAACGGAGGGGTGTGCAGCGTGGTCAACGACCAGGCCGTCTGCGACTGCTCGGACACCGGCTACCAAGGCAATGACTGCAGCGAAGGTAAGGCCTCAAACCATGCTGACCCATCATATACATCTCATCCTTTACAGATACTGACTGACACACAGACATACAGATAAATCTTAAACCATATCTGCAAATTTAACCCGGAAATTCCTTACCCTAGCTTCCTTAAAAGAGCATATTATTCACACCTTCACAGTTCTCCTCGGCTGGCATCTACAGACCAGCAGCCTTCACAAAAAGTGCTAGGCCTGCATACTGATTATGCTTTATATTGATTCCTTGCCTTCAAACGACTCCCAGCCTACGACGTTCACCCAAACTCAGATATAAGGCTCCTGCTAGGAAGGGCAATCAGTTTAGCGAGGCCTGAACTGAGATGGTGGGAACAGCTGTTAAGTGTCGCAGTAACACGGTAAAGCTTTTGAGTTAGCAGACTGAATACAGATTCCTGAAACCCAATGAAAGGTCTCTCCTGGCTGGCCGGCTTTGAAGGCCTACATTGGTGTATTTGGCAGAACACAGTTCCCATATAGATCCACCATGGATGGGGTAGCTGGATGGTGTTGAGAAACTCTAATTGGAACCGCGGTAAGAGGCTGGAAATCACCAGTTGTTACATGGCTGACACCTGACTGCCTGTGTTAATGGATCTGGATTGATTTTAGATGGCCTTCAGAGCTACTATGCATAGGGTGTTGAAATGATGTGTGTAGAATCTATCACTTGCCATTAATTTTAACAGCCTCCAGCCTTTTGAGATGCTCTGTTTGCATCTGTGTGATTTGGTAGAGTGTGTGTTAATGTGACAGTGCACCTATAGAAGACAGAAACAGCATAGGACGCACTTCATGAATGAATAACTACTCAAAAAGGAACAATATCCTTTAATATTTAAACACCATAGAAACACCATCATTTAATTCTGCCAAACAAGCATTTGGTCAATATGAGCGCCAATAGGCAGGCTATTGTAATTATGGCCATTACAAAAGCAAAACAGTTGCTTAATGAACTCAGCTACCTTGTTATGGCCCACAGTGCAAATGCTTTCATTGCCACCCCGCTAAAGATGTGTGTGTTGTCAGATCTTGACTTCATTGAAAGCAAATCTGCATTCTTGATCAATAGCTCTAGAAACTGCTGTAAACCAAAGATACCTTCCAGCTTTGCCCAAGCCATTGATTTATTTTCCTCTTTTTTACTCACTAGAATTTAATGATACAAATGCATCTGCCAAAAATGGTCGGGTTGCCTTGCAGTTTCTCCACCAGGAAAAAAAATGACCTTATAGCACCGCTGTCAGCATCACACACATCTCTTTAGCCACCCACCGCATCACACCTTCTCATTTAGTGGACCGTGGAATGGCCTGGGTTGCCATGGAGACAGGACTAATAAGGAGACCTCATGCCAGGAGTGTCTCTTCATCATATTTCTTTCATTTCCCCCTTCGGCGTTAGCCTCCCTTTTCTTGGTACCTGCAGGCGGTGCCCGGCTACCCGTGACGTCAGCCGTAATATTTCCCATCCAAATCTGCATTATCTGAACTTCTTTGTGTAGCGTGTACGGTTAATGTGGGAAGCATCAAGCTTTACCAAGCAGCTTTAAAGGTAGATTTGCTGCTGCTTTGTGTTCACACGTGCGGAAATAATTAATCCACTGGGGGAGAATTAATAAAATCACGCTCCAACAATTAGTCAATTAGTTGTAGAAAATGAATCATAAAGTAGCTCAATTGTGAACTCTCAGGTAAAAAAAACAAAAAAAAAACACGCTAATTATTTAGATTCAAGAATCCTAAATGTATGCTTTTGATGTCTTTTTATTTTCATATATGATAAGTTGTCGAGGGATGCAGTTTAATGGTTCTCTTTGTCTATTCTGATTTTGACCAAAGTTTAAATGTCAAGGACTATAACACATAAAACTGAAAAAATTCCTGCCAATTCCTTTATAATAAAAGTAGTTGTTTTAAGTCCAACAGATAATTAAGAAACTACAAGACAATCCCTATTTACATATCAAACTGTTGGTGCATGGTGTTGGGTGATAAACTGGGGGAAGTCTGAGTTTTGATGCATTTGATGAATAGGAAAAACAATCTGACTTTCCATATTTGATCACTGCTGATCTACGAAAAATCGTCCAATTCTAATCCCTGGATGACTGATTCTTGCATCTCTAGAGATGTCTTAAAACGTCATCTGACAAATAATCTGTACATCACTTTATTACAAAATAAGCTGAGTATTTAGCTGCTCTTGCTTTTTAAAGATGCATACCTTTTCTCTCATTCAATTGTTCATTTAAAATCCTTTATTTTCAAACTATAGGTAAAATCAAGCAAGTATTTAAAAACAATTATCAAAATCTTTCAATGTAATGTAGAAGATCAAATAGTAACAAAACAGAATATTGATTCATTATTAATAAAATAATTCCTGCCATAAGTGTTTGCAATCAAAGCACTTAGGCTTTCTTAAATACAGGAAGTGACAAGTTAAGCTGTGCAAAGGCTCCCTGCTGCACTGAAAATTACTCTTTATGTGATCCAAGCCAGTCTAATCCAGTCTGCTGTTTTGCTTCTTCTCAGCGACACACTCATACCTCCACAAACATATGCAGCCCAAATGTACAAACACATGTAGACACACATTGTGAGATATGCAGCCTCCAGGACCACCATTGTTCACACCACCGCTGATGTACCTGACAGCAGGGCAAGCTCTATGAGCTAAATAGGAGATGCATACATTTTACATAAAGGCTCTCAGCAGAAACATTGCCTACATTGCGCAGGCACTTGTCACTCAACAAGAGACTGCTCGTATCTATGAAGTGGAAGATATATATTCCTAGAAATGGCCTCACATATTAGCTGCAAGTGTTGTGGATAACACCTGGTACACAGATTGTTTTCCCCTCTTGGCAGTAGATCTTCTCCTTAAATGGGTCCAGGGGTTGAGCAATAGTATGTTTGACATTGGGGAAAATCATATAGCTTTACAAGAGAAAAATGATACTTATGCTACCTCTTGAATAAAATTACAGAGCTGGATAAAGTATAAAAGGCTATTATTTGTGGGCTGACTAACAGGGTCTCTATTCTTTTTTTCCCGGTGCCATTTCCATTTCCCGTGTTTGCATATTTGAGATTAAAGGGACAGTTCAGTATAAATGAGATTCTGTAAAATGCTCAGGAGCAGTTATTAATCTACATCTTCATTTTGTAGAAATAGTTTCTTCCGGAGGCTAAAGATAACAGCTAGCGAGAAAGTAAACTTTGCCAACAACATGGAAGCAAATGGACTTAAGAAGCACTAAATTGTTTCATGCAGCAGCATTTTGAGTATTTGAACGAAACAAAAGAAATGGTGAAAATGTAACAGACAAGAGACAAACAACTTAGGATGGAAGAATATCGCAACTGGCTAAATGTTAGTAGCTAACAACGCTAAATAATCATCTGTTGACAAGTCCTTGTTGTGCTGAAGAGCTTTTACACTGTTTCTTCCAATTGGCACCTAAATTAAAGACTACTTTGCTGTTTTGATGAGTTTGGACTGTTACATGATGTCTAAATATTAAAAAATAATTTCAATATTTTGGTTGGATTAGACTATAATTCTTGAATAAATAATGTTAGATTTTTTAAAACACTGTTTAGGATTTCTGAAGCTTTTATTTGTGAAACACAAAATGAGAGCATTTTTAATGCTTTCTTTGCATTAAAACCTCCTAAGCTTTAGACAAGTATAAAATGTGCAAAAATTGACTTGTCAAACCTTTAATTTACTGACTACAGAAGTGAAAGCATTTGCTTGAATTAAAATAAAGAAAGGAATCGTCTTCTGGTTTTCCCAGAAATGTTGCTAACCTCACCTAATTCTTGTCTCTTCGTGCAACTCATAACCTTTTAGCAGAACCAAGCTTAAGAACTACAGAACTATCCCTTTAAGGCGCAATTTCTGTTTCAGGAAGATGGTAGAAAAAGACAATTGATAGTTTGGAAACAGTAATTCAAGTCCTTGTTATGAACATACAGTAACTTATGAACATTAGCCCAGGAAACACAATCAGTGTGCTATTGAACTGAAAGCATTTCTGAGCAATTTAGCAAAAAGATAAACCTTCGAGAAAAGGGTGCAGTACTCTTTAGAGTGTTTCCAGCTCTTCTCCCATTCGCAGTTGATTCATGTTTCTTACTTTCTTTAAATAGTTTAGAGATACAGATAGCTCAGAGAGAAGGATTTAGCAGAGGATGTATTTTTGTGGACGAATTAGATTGTGCTTTAAAGTACTTTTTATGGTCTGAAGTGTTTTTACATCTGGTCCTCCACATACTGCAGTTCATTTTGGTCTGACAAAGATACTGCCTCAGTGTTATGCCTCCAACCGCAGTTTGTGCAGGCTGCAGCTAATATTCATGTCACTACCAGGGAGTAGCCTTAATCAACTTAGAGTATGTCTACAGTAAGAACAAAGTTACCAGGAGTAAACATAGCATATATCATGATATAACTGATTTATTTAAAACAAAAAGCACCTACTGCAGCTGCTCTAGTAATATAACATTGATTAATGTGGTGAAAATGTTTTCTAAGAAACCTATTTATAATCATGTTTATATATAAATGTGAATAAATGACTGCTAAAATTTAGTTGTTGGAACAAGTGGTCATCACACAGAATATTATACCCTTTTTTGACAAATAATAAGTTAGTAAGTTGACATCAGGTAGTTAATCTGTTGAGCCTGCTGCAGCTTTAGTCTTAAAACAGCATTACAGCAATGATATTAATGTATGGAGCTCCTTTAGTTCCATTACTCTCTATGTTTTTCATGACAGTGAATATTTCCAAACAGGCAAATTTGTATTTTTGCAAACAAAAGAAAAGTGTAGAGCCTTTTTGCAGGCAGCTGACTAGCAGTGGGCAGGTGGGGCAAGAGATAATGTTGTGCTACTCTATGCTTCATATAACATCTCTGGTCATTCCTGTTGATTTGGTGTCTCATCAAAAGGAGTTCAAATCATAGAAATTAGACTACGGAAACTTTTAGTGGTTGTGGAAGAGCAAAATGTATTACCTCAGTCTACCTTGATACTGGTTACTCTTAGCTCAGACGTGTTGAGGTATTTTGGATGCACTTATTAAAAGGTCTAACAAACTTATTTTCTGATTTCTCTTTGAAGCTTGACTTCATGATTAATTTGGCTAAGAATTATCTGACTGCTTGGAGCCACTAGTACATTTGAAAACCAAAAACAAACGTTAAGCAGAAGACTGTAAATTTCTCACTCTTGATCCCAATACACATGCACTATTCTGAACAGGAGAGAGTACTTAAAAGAAAAGACTTCCACTTTATTTCCTTTACCTTTGGACTCACATTATGGGTTTCACTCCAAAAAACATGACAAACCAGAAAGCAGCTTGACAGCATCTCTAATTTTAAATAAAGGGAACATTTTTAATTTGGAATTGCAGTAATGACTTGACTGGAGCCTATTTTTGCTTATACTCAGTTAAATTTGAATGTATTTGTTATTTGAAGTATTCAGGCTTTTTATTTCTTATAATAATGATTCCATTTTATTTATTTTTGACATGCTTCAGGTAGCACCTTCTTTATATATTAAAAAATTTGAAATGTTAATCTTGGGGTAAATTCTGTTTTTTGGTGTTCAAATAATTCCATAAATTTGTTGGAACAAAATAAACTAAATTGAAGTAAAATAGCAATTTTTTTTTCTAAATCTGATTTAGATTAATTTAGATTCAGCAATTAGTCCAAAAAGGAATTTGTTCGTGGCAGCCCTAGTTTGAGCAGATCCGTGCCTAAATTTAATCCCT
Source organism: Alfaro cultratus (assembly GCA_903066825.1). NCBI lineage: Eukaryota > Metazoa > Chordata > Actinopteri > Cyprinodontiformes > Poeciliidae > Alfaro > Alfaro cultratus. The sequence continues at coordinate 76,489 of CAEFZX010012026.1, read as the reverse complement.
GTCTGACGCATTTTGCCCTGCAGTGAGAGCAGAATGAACCTGGCTTGTTAAGCCTGGCCTGGCTTGCATTGTCCTTGAGGGCAAACCGCTGTTAGCATGCTAATGGCTCCACCTGTTTCTGCCATGCTACTAGCGCAAGGGCAGAGGCAAGGAAACACTCTTCTGACCACGCAAATCAAAACACACGCACACACTTTCACACATGCACACACACGCAAAAAAACATTGACACACACAGCCAGACCCAGCACTGAATCATGCATGCCCCTTGTCCTTTTTTGCACTGCTAATCCATCCCTACATGTTTTCCCTGCTATTTCACGTCATTATTACTGCCATAGTCAATGTTGCTGTGTTTGCGTGAAAGATAGCGAGAGTGTGAGAGGGAATGTGTGTGATTGGGTTTGTGGGCGTGCGCGTGTGTGTGTGTGTGTGTTGCATGCTATCTGTCGGGGTGCTCTGGGGAGAGGAAGCAGCTACAAGGTAAGTTGTGGGGTAAACGGCTCTTGAATCCAAATCTACAGGTAGGAATGTATATTGATGCCAACAACTCTTCCCTCTCTTACTTCCACCCTCTCTTCCTACAAAATGTGGGTGCTTGTGTGTGCTATTAAGACAAGATCTAAGGAAAGTTGTGCATTTCTTTAACCTGGCTGCGTGAATATACATCTAAGCAAACCTCAGTTTTGGCTACCAGTGCAGCAAGGTATCCATCGTGACGTTTGTGTTGACTTTGCATGCACGATGCAACGGTAACCCCTGGACGGGTGTGCATGTACAGTAAGTAGCCATGGTGACCCTTGGGCTGAGCATGCATGTTAATGAATGTCTGTCTCTCTCTCTCTTCGCCTGGCCGCCACGCCCTTCCAGAGCACAGCTACACTCCAGGTACGTCACATTATCTATCTATCTATCTATCTATCTATCTATCTATCTATCTATCTATCTATCTATCTATCTATCTATCTATCTATCTATTGCACCAATTTCCTTCATGTCTTTTCTAATCTTCTCTTTCTGCCTTTTGTTCCTCATAACATCTTCTACTGTCTATACAGTAGCACTAAATAGCCAGGGTAGAAGTTAGCCAACTTGAGTATATTCTGGGTCTTGTGTTGTTATGTACAGTGAAGGTTCTTTGCTGTCATCTGGTAAGTACTACATCTCTTGTTGCAATCATCTGAAGTGGCACTCGCCTCAAGGTTACGTAGACATAGACAGATAAATACTGCGCCGTGTACGACCCAGTTCATGGCTGTGTACAAACGTCTTTGTACGTACCTGTTTTGTGCGTAGGATAAGTGAGTGCGTTCAGAATGGTTTTATTCTTATAATTTAGATGACTCATATATATATATATCTATATACACACACACGCAGAGAAGTAGCCTCCTCCAGCATGCCACTGACAAACTCCTGCACCATTAAAACACATCTATGCATAAGCACTCACACACTTCATGGTCCTTTGCTGTGCTGACTGTGCTCTTGTCTTCCTTCAAGGTCTGGCACACCTGATGATTGGCGACCAAGGTATGGCCTCTTCTTACCTCACTTCCTGTTGTCCTCTGCTCTTCCATCACCCCCAACCTCCTTCTCCACCTCACACCCCTACACTCAAAACTCCTTGTATCCCTCCTCCATCTCATCAACACCCGGTGCGGATGGAAGTTTTTTCTCTAGGCACAGAACTCAGGTCAGTCCTTCATGAGATTCTGAATAATTTCGTTATTAAAAGAGGTAGCTTTAATTAGAGATGTCTTTAACCTCTTGACCTGAGAGCAACTTTCACTATATATATATATATATATATATATATATATGTATATATAAGGGGAAACACATATATACATATATATTCTAGCTGCTTTGCTGGAATTAACTCCAGGTCATGGCAATGGAGCAAAAGGACTTGTGACCCACTTACCCATGGATGGCGGATGGTTTGAATTGGTTTTTCCTCTTCATTTCAGTTTCCCTTCTCTGTATGTTGGAGTCTGATTGTAGCCATATGGTGTGTGTATGCGTGTGTGTGTGCTTGAATAATGCTTATACACATGTACATGCATGCCTCAACATAAATCAATGGCAGTTCTCGCTGCACTCCTCCATCGTGCATCAGCTTCCAGCATGTCTCTTTTTATGCCACCACTGGTGCTCAAACGGGCTCCTGATCATACGCCGGCGAGCGCATGTGATCCTGAACAGCTGTTTCCTGCAGTGTTTGTAAAAAGCAATGCTGTTATACCCCGCAGCCTCTATCTAGTCCATTGTTTTTGAAAGTAGCCCAAAAACAAGAGCCGCAACTGGTCTGCTTTTAGAAAAGAAAAAAAAATGTTTCTTGATAACTAGAACTCGCAGTGCCACCCTTTTTTGTTCTTTCCCTCTTTGTTCCTGCCCACTTTCTCATTGTTTGGAACACCAACTCCTCTGATTTTAGGAAAACTCAGAGGTACACCCATGATTTACTTATGTTTGGCTACTGGGTTGTTATGGATGGTGAAGACGTTGCTGAATGTGTTGACAGGCTCTTGACTGCACACTAAATGTGGAGCTTCTCAGCAACAGATTTTGTATATTTGAGATAGAATTGGAATGTGACATTTTTGACAAGGTAAGGTGTTGCGGCATGTAAGTGCAAGGGTGTGTGTGTGCGTTTGTGTGTGTGCCTGCATGTGTGCAAATGAATAGAAGCTCCAGCCTACTGTGCTTTTGAAAATCTGAAGGTAGGTGCCGCTCGATCATACAGCTCTGCATGACGCTGATGAATACACTGATTGGTTCACATGAAGACAAGCCTGACAGTGACAGGCTATTGTGCTCTCTGATTGGGCAAAAGTAGACATAGTGATCGCTATGCCCCAGAGTGAGAAGTTGTGTTTTTTCCCAATGTGCTGTTTAATAGAAAACGATTTGTTTCAAATGGCAGCTAGTTGCATCTTGATGCAAGGTCAAATAAGCTCCATCATGGGAGTTATCTCTAACTAGACTTGTATCAAAGTATTTATACCCCTTGAACATTTTTACATTTGGTACTGCTACAGCCGCAAACTTCTATTTACTTAATTAGGATTAGACTAACACAAGCTAGTGAATAGCTGTGAAGTGGGAGGAAAAAGACCAATGACTCCCCATTTATTTTATAAAGAAAGCACAAAAATAGAGAATCACATAATTTCTTAAACTCAAGCAGACTGGATTGGGAGCATCTATTAACATAGATTATGTTTTGCTGCAGATTCTTAATTGGATATAGTCTGCGCTTTGACTAGGCCATTCTAACACATTAGTATGCTTGGGTATAAAACCATTACATTGCAGCTCCTGACTGTATGTTTAGGGTGAAACTCTGGCCTCAAGAGTTTTTTTTTTTGTTTTGTATTTAGCTCCATCCATCTTCCTATTGTCATCCCAATAAAGAAAAGCCTCTACATAGCCTGATGCTGCCACATCCAATTTTCACTGTGGGTATGATGCGTTCAAAGTTCTGGCCTTCTTGGTTTTCTTCTTTGCACTCATCTGTAAAAGGACAAATCCGAAATTAACTGTAGAACTCTGCATCTCTTCCAGTTACCTATTATAAACACTCCTCTGGTCTGGCCTGTGCATGGTCATTTCTTTTTGTAGGTTTGAAGTTTTCATCTTCAGATGATGGATTGATCACAGCTATGTCCTTCTATATCCCTTTCTCCTCGACCTGCTGCGTTCCTTGGTCTTTTTGATGCCGTTTGTTCTCTAACAAACCTCACAAAACAGCTGCATTTATACTTAGGATAAACTCAAAATTATGCACTACGTTTACATAAAATCCCCCCAAAATACATTACAGTTTGTAGTTGTAATTTGACGAAAGGTCAGAAAGTTCCAGGGGTGCAAATACTTTTACAAGGCAGTGTAAATAAGCTTAGAATTCCAGATTCTGCTTCAAAATGTCTGCTGTGATTCATCCAGGTGGCACAGAAATTTTAATTGCTTGATCTGGCTTATGCTCAGCATTTTAAATCACCTGCTTAGGTACTGACAGGTATTAACATATGTTTGCAGCATTATTACACAATGTATTCTGTGTATCTGTTTGCCGGTGCCCCTCACTATGAGGTGTGTTTGGATACTGATAGGCTAAAAGTATAGCTGTTTTTTTTTTTTCGACCTTTGAAGTTTTTGTACACATGAAAAAGAAGGCGTGTGTTTTTGTGTGAGTCTGTTTTTTTGTTCTGCATACTGAGATGTAAAGGCTGTCAAATGGTGCAGACAGAGCCTAGCTTAGGTTAGTTCAGCGTAAAGAGGCTTTTTGAGGAGACCGCAAAGCTGAAATGAGTTTCTTTGAGGGGATGGATGGGGTGTGCAGTCTTGAAAAGATATACAGCGTGTGTGTGCGTGTGTTGGCGTGTGCGTGTGTGGGCATTAGAAATTGAGAAAAAAGAGACAGCGCCTCTGAGAGACGACCTAAAGAAATGAATGATAGAGGGACGGGGAGAGGGAAAGAGAGAGAGATAAAGTGAGTCGTCTTCTCGCTCCTGTGATGTAGAGCAACTGGCTGTATCTGCAAAGCGGCAGCGACGGTCCCGCCTGCCCTCCTGGTCCAGTCATTCTCCAAGGGACATCGGCCCTGATGGGGATCCGTGGACCTTTCCCCTCCTCTACAACACACAGTTATCATTCTCTCTGGAAATGATACCCACAGATCACTAATCACTTTGAGTGGGTGAAACGCAACCAATTGTGGAAGGAAGGAAGACAGAAAAGAGGCAGCCAAATTGGATTTTCATAAGTATTGAGCAGCCAAAGGAAGAAGGGGGAAATGGATTTTTTTCAAAGTATTGAGCAGCAATAATCTGGATGGAAAATGTGCTTAAAGCCAAGTAGCCTTTTTTCCTTTTCTCTTTGCTTGGCCAAGACGTGCGCCGGAAGAATGAGAGATTGCAGATTTTGAGTAGTTGGTTTATTATACACTCACCGGTCACTTTATTAGGTACACCTTGCTAATCCATGTTCATTTTAAAAGCATTTTTTAATTTAGTGTTTGTCAGACTCTTGACTGAAGTGTGTTATGGCTTTAATCATAATTTATTTTTGATTCAAATTTTAGATTTGACCAAATCTGAGCTGCCATAATCTAACCACAAATACAAACTAATAAAGGAGTGAATTTCTCATTAGTGGGGAAAATTATTTTCTGTACATCCAGGTTAAATATTTATGGAATGGATATATATACTAAAATTGCACACAATCAACTTAGATCTTATAAGATTTATTACTCTCCAAATTTGTCTAATCTTGATTCAGTCAGGAAAATATCAATGGCTTCTGTCACAGTTTAAGTCTTTCAGCTTTAGTTTTCATTTCCTTGTTCTTTACCAAAACTAGGACAAAACAATGTTCATCAACAAAATCAATATTTGTTGGTACCATTCAGTTTTTTGAGGAGAAACGTGTAATCAAACTACCGACCAGAAAAGTGAACTCTGATCCGCCTACAAACCTGGGTCTCATTTAAGTTAAAGTGGAATCAGTTCACATTTTCCTCTGTCCACACACACGAACATGACATTGTTGTTTACACAACTGCGATTTAATGGATATTTTCTCTTTTCAAATCATATTTGCACATAAAAATCCCAATTTTCTGTCCAGCAAAACATGAAACAACCATGCAACTTTTAAAATAATTAAAAATCACCTTCTTTAACTCCAACAAGTTGTCTCCATCACCTCTCAATGCCTAAATGCATTGATGTAATAATTCAGTCTGATGTGCAATCAGGAAATTGAACAGTTGTACCTAAGAAAGTGGCCAGCGAGTTTCGAGCTTTAAGGCACAACGTCAACTTAATAATGGCTGTTTGTTTGCAGCCTGTCCAAATGTTCTCGATATCAATCCAAGAATCTATGCACAAGCTAGACATGTGGTCAGCCTCTCTTGAGGTGACCTTTAAAAGTACGTGAACGGACGGACAAACACTCACACACAATAACCTTTAGAGAGAGCCTGCTGAGTGTGTGAGCTAGTGTGTGCTGGGTGTAAATATGCATGAGTAAGGCTGCCTGCACATATTCTTCATGGTCAGTGGATGAAGGCAGGAGAGGGATTGAGGCTGTGTCGGGTTGTGTGTGTGTGTGTGTGTGTTCTGGGGAGGTGGATTGTGAGTCATGATTTGTGACTCATAAAGCGTCGGCAACCAAAACGGCTCTTTTTAACACATTGTTTTGTGGCAGAAATGCACAGATGGGGGATGCACTCCACTCCATAACGGGGCACATGTTCAATGTCACACACTTTAGATTTCTCTTAGAATTATTTGCTTGAGTTTGGTTTTGTTTAGTTTTTTTTCTTATTTTTGTCGTTTCCGCCACCCATGGCTTTGTCCTGGACATATGAATATCCCACAAACACAGAAAAAGCACAGATAGCCGCAGCAGACGAGCTGCACGCTGACTTCACCATATGTGGGGTTGGGAGTGGTAGCAGATGCCAAGAGAAGAACCAGTCAGTACCAGCAATGCACAGCATGTCTCCTACCTCTTACTCATCAGCATGTACAGTCCTAATAATAAATCAGCCACGGAGTATGAAACAAGTTTAACTTATTTTAATTAGTTGAACACACTTTTGACTTACTCCTGTTATAGTCTGTTGCTTTACGAAAGAACTGTAATTGGATTGGCTCTTAATAAAATTAATATTCTGTTTCTTTTATAGAACTCGGGGACAAAATTTATGATCATATTAGTAAAACCTGATGTTGCAAAGTTACTATTGAGTTTTACGATGGCAAGACTGATTTAATTTGGCCCAAATTTCCCTCACAACTTTTATTTTTTCATTATTTCTGTGCTCCTGTCACTTTCCACCAGATTTAGCATTTCAAACTCTGTAATTTACGTCAGATGTGGACATCAAGGGCATTGAGAGTCCATTTCATTGGCTAAATATGTTTCTTCCAAACAGTGCTTGAAAAATGACAAGCTACTAAATATTGCATCCAAGCAGTCCATTGCAGATGCAATATTGCAAAAATTGATATTCAGAGATGAACCGATCAGGCTTTCCCTGGTGGAAACCAATTTCCGTTCTCTTTAAGATCCAACCTGCCATGTCCTATTTAAACCAAAGACTATTACTCATAAAAAAAATGGGCTCAGAGTTTTATTGATGTAGTACTTTTGAATCTAGCAGAAAAGGTAATAAGGACAAGATTATTTCCATTTGCACATCAAAGCATACATCCATAAGCTTTATTTGAATGGAAAAAGTGCATCAAAAAAGCAGGCTGTTGTAAACTGGAAATGTTGTAAGTTCTTCATTTTGCTGCATTTACTGAATAGAAAAAAATCAGACGGCTGGAATGATCTACCTTGAATGATTTCACATTCGTGACTGCAAATGAAACTTAACTGGAGTTGTAATACAACAATAAGAAACTATGAGATCATGTGAAGATTTACTGTATTATTGCTTCTTCATTTTTTGTTTTTAATTCCAATCCTGGTGGTACCGAGTCAGGTTGAAAGTACATATCATGTGATTGGACTGAAGTGGGATGCAGTTCAGATTAATCTAGATTGAGAACAATTGAATGGTACTTCTTCTTATTATTATTATCATTATTATTATTATCATCATCATCATCAAACCTTTTTGAATTTTGTAAGGTTATAGCCACAAATGTAAATGTGTAAATAAAAATCTTAGAAGTGTGGCATGCATTTGTATTATCCTTCCCTGATGCAACAAATGCAGTTAAATTACCTTTCACTGCAGTGATGTCTACAAGTCCTTAGGATATGTCTCTATGAGCTTTCTAAATATTGATTGGTGATAATCTGTGATTTTTAAGTTTAGAATTGTCGTCCTAGTCTTTTGCTGCTTCCAAAAGGAAAACTATAACTTTTTTTCTGCTTCTGATAAAGTCATTCATTCCCACAGCATAATGATGTCAGCACTCTGTTTTGACATGGGGATGGTGTTTAGAAGTGGACTTGGTGTGTTTGTTTTCTGACACTCTGTTCTGCGTAAAGGGAAACAAGAAAATTCTTTGATATGTTTTAAAAAAAGATCTACATTTGTCATGTCTACCTTAGCTGTTGGTCTCTTTAGCTCCTCCAGAGTTACAACGGACTGATTGGCTGCTTCTCTCAATGCCCTGACAGCGATACCTGTTTGTTTAGGTGCAAAAATAACATTTTAATAGAATACAATGACGTTTGTGCTTGACAAAATGTAGAATGGTCCAAGGGAAATTAATACTTCAGTGTAGATTTATCGATCTTTCTGTCAGTTTGCAGTCAATTATTTTTGAGAACCTATAGAATATTTTCCCCCCATTGTTTCTTGCTGAAACTTGTAACATGTTAGCAGAAACATTATAATCAGAAAAAATATTTTATGTTCACCAAACTTCTTAATCAGCGACAAAAATCTGCAGAATAGACTGCATAATTGTCAATGAAGGATCCTTAGTCGACACATTAGTCGGTAATGGTTGCGTAATCTCACAAGACGAGCAAATGAGCAGTGTCCAACACAAGAAGGAGAAAGAGAGAGACGCTTGGTGCTAAGAGGCAAGTGTCTGTTGATTGGCTTCCTGCCTCACTGACTGGCGTGAATTTGGATTTTGATGGCCACATCTTGAGCTGTGAAAAAAACTGTCCCCTCTGGCCGTCAACACTCGAGAAGCAATTGGTGCAAAGTTTTTTTTTACTGCGAGATGCGCAATTTTCCTGGATTTTCCTCCTTGTCTAATGGGACTAATTCTGCCTCTTCTCAATTTTGTTAATACACATTACAGTAGAAAGCTCATTATTGCTTAACACCCATGCAACTCTTGTAATGAAAGTCATAGCGCCACATACAGAGTTCTGCCCCCACATTATCAAGGAAATACACAGCTACCAGATTCAACAGGAGAAATGTGTAATCCCACTGATAAATGTAGACTTTTTTCCCGGTAATTGTATGCAATTATCATCCTGTTAGGACGTGTACATATTAACACCTTTAGCGTTCATTGCTACTAATAAGGAACAGACAAAACCGACAGTCTTTGTAATCGTCTAAAAATAAAAGACATCAAACGGACACCACGGTTTTTAGAGGATGGAGGAGGGGGGAAAGATAGAGCGGAGGCTGGGAGGGAGTGTGCAAGGAGGATAGGACACGAGGAGTGTGGAAAAGTGATGGTGAGGAAAGATACGAACGCTTTCAGAAAGCGGGAGAAGAGAGGTGGAAAGAGAAGGTCGGAGACGTACATGGAGACAGGGAGGGAGATAAGACTGCGGCGTTTCTCAGCAGGAGAGCTGCATCTCTCCTTGGGCTCAACAACACGACACAGTCTCAGAATCAACCCGGGTGGTTTTCATCAGTGATGCAGATTCCTCAAACAGCACTGGCACACACACGCACACACACATTTGTCTTTTTGGAATGAAAGCGGGAGTCTAGTGGGTGCTCCAATTGTCTCTTACCTGCTCCAGCAATTTCCATCATTTCTGAACGGGTGCTGGAAGTAGCGGCCCAATTGGCGATTCACTCCAGTACCCCATCTGGCATTTCCTGTTCATTTCTTTGCCACTTGCCAAAACAAGAACATACACACATTGATTTAGAGTGCTTGTTTGGCATTTAGATAATTGAAATAGCCACAATACTCATTATGGGCCCATTACATTACCTTTATGAAAATATTTCCTTATGCCCTCATTATTTGTTAACAAGAATTTGAAAGAGTTTCAGTATTTTTTCCTTGTGCCTTTATCTCCACGGGTTTGTCCTTGTTGCTATACAAACGACCTGCGCAAATGTAAATTTTTCACATTGTGCATGCTTTGCCATCCCTCTGTGATCCTCGCTGTGTGTTTGCGACACGATACCGCCGCGCTTATTTCTGTGTGCGTTTGTCTAAAAAGGAATGAAACTGACTCTGATCTTATCCAGCTTAAGACAAATACGCTGTTCCGCCTGAAGACATTGTCATGGAAACAAACCGGTTTCCCTGGGTACCAGAGAGAAGGCCAAATTCAAACTCTACAGATGGAGGCAGAAGGGAAGGAGAGCTATGGGCAAAAGACACACGAAAAGAAAAGATTTAGCACAGTGGCAGGAGGCACTTTTCTCATTACTTTATCTAAAATGAAAGTCAGAAGTATTTAAATGACTCTTAAATGTGACGAAAATGCATTTAGAACATGTAAATCTGCTATTATGCAAAAGGGTTTTGTTGTCATTAATGTTAGTTTAAAGTATTTAAAACAATGCAGCATAAAGTATAGTAATGAGCACAGTACAACACCTGGCAGTCCATTATTAATGCCATGTATTCACGCTCTGCATACCAATAATATTGTTGACCAATTAAATAAACCCTGGATGTCCACATCTGATCTAGAGATTTGATGTGGAAAAAAAAGGATAGAGAAAACATTTGTTTATTGCATCTGGTATCAATTTAACAACTATGAAAAACTTACACATTTTTCTTATATTGCGTAGCTTTTTTTTCCCCTGAGATGTACCTACATTTGCTTTTATTGGTTGACACAGAGTTAAGGACCTCAGCTTCCCACGAATACTTGACACCTCTTCTAAAAACACTTATAATCGGCTGTTTAATAGTTCAAACACCAAATATACCTTAATATGCATTAATAAGCACAGTAGAAACCATCTTACCACAGAAACTAATCTCTACAGTCTTCCTCATCTCCGCTCTTGGCGTAGCGAGTCAAGTATCAGTATTTTAGCTTCCCAATCTGCATTTTCTTTTGAATATTTTAGACATACGCTCAGTGGCTTTTCTGCAAATAATTCGGATTTGCTTTGCACAGAAAAGTCCACAAATAGGTGAATCCGCAAATAGCTCCTACATAAAAACTCAGTTGTAAGGATTGGATATTGTAATATAATCGATACTGACCATTAGAAATATGCTGATAGAGGCAGTAGTTTTGAATCCAACAAAAAATGAAGGACTAACATTTATGCTTTAAGTAATCTTCACTCAGTAAAAACTTTCACACTAAAAAATTGCGTTGTCAGCACTTCCTTGCTGTGTTGATGTATTGTTAATTTGCTGACTGGAAAAGGCAATACTTTTGATTTTGAAACCAGTCATTCATTGGTCAAGGCTGGTCAGGCAGAAAAAATTGGTATGCCTGATGTTTTCTCTCTATTCCCAATTTGCTTCCTTATTTCTGCTTTTAATAAATTAATTGGTTTAAAATGGCAACATATTGCAGGTTGGAGGACTGTGATTATCTCAATCTAAAAAGATGAAAACTAAAATCACACAATCTATGGTGTAAAATAACAAGAGTTAAGTAAAATATAAGTAAAGCTATAAAGGATCAACTAAAGCTGGAAAATGTCGGCAAAAAGATCATTAAAGCTTAATAAATATCTAATATCAAGAAGACATATACAAATTTGAAATACTGTTTCTTCAGATTTCAATTTGGATTGATTTCTATTTCTTTTTCCCAAATCTGCTATGCATAAAAAAGATAAATGTACTTTTGAATCCAACAGAAATTGAAGAAATAAAAAAATGAATCCATTTGATAAATCAAAGGATGGTCCCCTGACCTGTATCAGATTTTTTATTTAACCTAAAATGTTCTCGCTGTTCAAATAGTTTTGATGCACTTAACAAATAGAAAAGCTGGTCAAGGTAAAAATGGCCAGTTCTGATCTCCATTTTTTCCAATCATATCAATTCTTTTGCACTGATTTGTTATTCCTCATCTTACTTTCTGCAACCCGTGTGGCTTCTCAAACTAGGAGCTAACGTCTTCATTTTAACAACAAAAAAAAGGAGAAAAAGAGATCCCGTATTTGAGACAGCCGATCTGTCACTGCGTCCTGACAGTAATATCCTCCTCTACAGTATTGCTCCCCTGGCTGTGATGTGATAACCCAATCGGTTTCTAAGCCAGACGTGGTATATCACAGAACAGAGATGGAAACAGCAGTCGTTTAGTGAGCTCACCTTTTACTGACTGAATTTTCAGATGTGAAGGCACTACTATCGGAACGTTATATACACTGAAATACATTTACATACGTTTCCAATTCTGGACATCTACATCTATTCACTGTATATGAGTTTTTAGTTAATCCACCTGCCGGTTATTAAGAAGGAATGCCTTCATTCAGGATGTTTGCAGTATAAATGTGTGTGCAGTGTATGAGTGGAGCTGATAGCAGAACTGCATGGTGGGCTAAAAATGAGGTGCAGGGGAATTGCAGTGTGCTATCTCCAGAATGACAGGGCTGCCATGATTGAGGCTTGCAACACCAGGATTTAGATACACCAGCATTTTTCTCTGTTTCATTCTCTCCGGCCGGCCGGCCCAGCCCCTCGATCTGCCACTCCCATACCTCGAGCCGTCTTGCTATCCCTCCATTTCTCCCATCTCAATGAGTGCCTCAATTCCCCGTTTCTCCTTTCAAATCCCTCCTGTGCATTTCTCTCTTTTCTCTACCCTGCTTCTTTCCACCCTGCTCCCTCTATCAGGTGCTGTATAATGAAGGCTCCCCTGATGTGCTCCCAGCCTCCATCCGCCATTTTGATTCAGTACAGCTGTCCATGATAATGTACTGTTCACTCAATCACTCTTTCTCTCTCTTCTCCTCCTTCACCATCTCTCTTTCTCTGAAAGACACATGCACACTCTTGTATTTCTTTTTGTTGCTGGAGCCCCCTAACACAGGGTTGCTATGGAGAAACCAAATTACTCTGTGAAACATTGAGGAGGAGACCCATGAGATGAGACAAAGCCGTAAATGACACACACGCACACACACCATATGTGCACCAGCATACAGGAAAATCCGTGTGATGTGTGTTTGATTATTTGAGGGGAGGTACAGTTGCAGCTGGTCCCTTGTAGCAGCAGAGATCCGATCAGCTTTTCCATCTCTCCCCGCCTCCCCACAGATTGCCTTATTCATAAGAGCAGCAGCTTTCAAGGTCTAACGCCAATCATCTTTAAATTTCTGCTTATTCCCGCTCCTCCTCTAGCCTTGATTATTCAGATCTTACTTCTTTTGAACACTATTCACGTATATTTTCAGATGCATTTATTAGATTCACATTTTTTTCCCTTTTTCCTTCTTTCATCCTCTCCTCTTATAGTTTATGACTGCAAGGTCATTAGATCTATACTTCAATTCCAGTTTTATTCTGTTCAGCCTTCCTGTTATCTGCTGAAAGTCTCTCTTTTTTGCGCAGGTCGTTGTAAGTACAGTTTTCTTTCACATAGATTCCTACATGGGGTTCCTCTGACTTAATTTGAAAAACCAAAATAATTAACCTTATGTCTTCTTCCTTCAGTAACACCACATATACCAAAGAATATTGAAAATAGTCAAATGTTTTGGATACATTAGTCCCAAGACAGAGCAGTTCCAGATGAAAAACAGTAGATTTTAATTTCTAATTGCTGAATTTTTAGGTTATTCAGTCAGGACACTTTTCTGCATAGTCCACCTCCTTCATGTTTAGCTGAGTGGCAAAACATTTAAGGTGGCAACTATTGTTAGCAGTTGGATAAGGGGTAATTAAATATTTACAAATGTTTGACTCAAAAGGGATTCTTGTGACCGACAAAAAAATTATTCTGAATACAAAATCACACTAAAGCAGAGACAAAAGTTGCCTGTTATTTACGTATTACGTATTTCTACAGTGAAAATTTTGCAAAGCAAAGTCTGGGCCCATTTAAATTTCTGGCTATGCATGGACTCAAAACAAGAGGTATGATCAATCTCAAGTAAGTGAAGAAACTGAGTTGACATTTTAGCTATATCTTCGTACATATAGTTCCCTGCTGGCATTTTCTGTGAAAATGAAATTATATATTTTAATTCACAGTGCTGCCTATGATAGTCTATGTATGATGTCAGTGCAGATGTGAATAAATATCTGGAGGGCAGAAATGCACATTAAAAAGCAAAATATGTAAAGTTAGATTACATCTTGTGTAGGTATTAACTGCAAAATGTGAAAGATAGTTGTTGTACAGTACAACGACATTATTTAGGTTCTGTAAGACCAAAATGTTGGTCGATAAGAGGCACATAAGGATGCAAAAATGAAGCTTAACCCTCCAGACCGAACAGATCTGCGACAACCCAGCCAAATCTGCAATACCGTAATTCCACCACACTTTGTTCTATCGGAAAAATTCCTGAAAGGGGAGATGTTGCCAGTATCAGGGTCATTATGGTAATTTCACCCCCACCATAGCAGGAAGTGAAATTAATCTGAGGGGAACTCTTAATAGACGGTAAATCGCAAAAATAACTTGCTAGATATTGAACGTTCCAGTTGTTATGGATAAATAGGAAAATATATTTATTCACAGGACATTTGAAGAACTGTGTACAATTCAAACAAGCAAAAATATCAAGGTGGAGATTTGAAACTTAGGTCTAAAAAGGTTAATGAGGCAAAGGGAGGCTAACGAAAACTGAAACCAGAGTCCAAAAATCAGAGTCTAGGAACCAAAATCTAACACTGAAAAATCTGAATCTGAAAAAATAATGAAGACCAGGTTAAATCCAAATCCAAAACAAGAACCAGCAGAGACAGACTCACCCAAAGAGGGATATATACTGAGGAGAGGTGATCATTGAAACGTTACACAGGTGGAGACTAATCAACCAGAGTGAGAGCAGCTGATTGAGAAAAGCAGATAGCAGAGACAAAGGGAATGTAATGGAATAAGTGACTGAACAGAAACAATCAATCACGAAACAGAACACAATCAGGCATTAGATTAGAGGAGACAAAGAAACTATGAAGCAGGAGAGAAAGACAACAGGAAGTAAGAACAGGAAGGACATGATCTGAAAACAGCTGAAGTTGTTGCTGATCTCTGATTCGTTGGCAAAAAATAAATAAATCAAACCAAGCATAGGTTTTTATTTTTTGAACATCGTTTTTAAAGATTTTCACTAAAACTAAGCCATAAATCATACTAGAAACCAATTTATTCATTTGTTTGTATGGCTATTCTATAACATCTTAAGCAAAATGATGTTTGATGTTTTTGAAAAAAAAAATTGGCTGTTTTTTTCACTTCATCTTTAAAAATCAGCCAGCTAAGCCTCTTGGAGACAGGAATCCAGTTTGAGGGTTGGACTCTGTCTGTTCTGTTGTTTGTTCAACTGAATCTAATCAGACTATTGTTGAGATGATTTCTGAGAGGCAAAGCCAGACGAATAAAGGCCAGACAGACCTCAGACCACTTTTACCACAATTAAATTGAACAGAAATTTATAGCTTGTGATAGTACTTGAAACAGGCACACAGTGCCTCACACAAATATTCATACCTCGTTAACATTTTCATATTTGGTCCCACTGGAGACAAATGCTAAAGGACAGAGTTTAGGATGCCCACATGAGAAAGAGGAGAAAGATGAAGATTAAAATAGTCATTGCAATATTTATAAATATTCTCATGCAGCAGGATTTTCTAATATCATGTAGCCCTAATATTCTCTGATCTAAATTATTTTGCTTGTCAGACAAGTTATATTTGAGTGATATCTTTGTTGGCCAGACAGTAATGAAGCCTGAGTATTAGTGATATCAAACCAAAAATGGTTTAGTTTCACCATTTTCCAGACTTACTAGATGTTTCATCTATCAGACTCAAGTCTTTTTCAGAGTTATGCACTCCTTTCACAAAAACGATCACTGCAAAACGAAATTGCAGTGACCTGCAATTTCCAAATGCAGGTCACTACATTTTGGAAATTGTGTTTTTTCCTCTCCTTAGTTTATTGTTAATTTCAGGTAATTGTTGAGCGTCTCCGTGTCAGGGCCACTGTACTCCTCCATCCTTCGACTCCCTGGCGTTGATCGACAGTGCTTTCCACAGGACGAAGTGTGACATGTGGTGTGTATGTCAGTGTCTGCTTCAGTGTTTACTCTGAGCTAATACTGACTCACTCCATTAATCTGAGCTACAACAGATCCACTCCAACCTGCCCACTTGAGGGAGATGAAGGGGAGGGGACTGTTTCAGATGCGCGCTCAACACATGGTCTCCGTCGCGTAACCCCACGTATGCCTTTCCCTTCTGATTTGCACGCGTGATGTAACAGAGCGAGCGTTCGCCGGCCGGGACGTCCAAATCGATGCGGAGATGCTTTATGTTCTCCTGTCTGCTCTAATGACGTGTCTGTAAATTAACAACAGAATAGCGGAGCAGCGCTCTGAAACCTAATGGCACCTCTGTAAATTACCGCTGAATGCTGCTGGACGCCTGCGTGTGTTCTCATTGTAAACACACCGCCATCCCCTTTTCCCTCCTTTCTTTGTTGGCACCTCATCTACATTTGTCTGAGGTTGTGTGTTTGTGTGATTGTGTTAACACTGTTGCTTGTTGTTTCAGTCTGAGTGTGTGTTTTTTGTGTGTGCCCTCTCTCTCTCTCCCTTCCCTCTTTCAGTAAAGACTAGCCCGAGGCCCTGAGTTGGTAATAGCTTTTCTGACAACTATACACCAATATTTACAGAGACCAGCACCCACCCACACCCACACATATTTAATGCACATATAAAATAATATGTAGTTTCCCGTGCACACTTTCACATGCCTAAATGCAGAGCTGCACACAGTGTTTTCTTTCTGCAGGCGCACACACACAGTCTTAATTAACATGCTGGGAGGGAAGGAGTCACACACCAGAGGAACTCTCACACATGCTGGCAAACAACGTGTTGTTTCTCACTCATATATTGGCATTCACACTCTGGGTTGTTGGTTTTTTTTATGCAGCAGGACCACAGAAAGACAATTTGCCACAATTTGGCCCTTGAATTGTGATATATTCTCACTTTTTCCTCCTCATTATTCTCTTTGCGTTACATTCACTCAAGTGCGGCCAATTCCATTCTAGCACTCCTCTCCCTTCCTCTCGCCACCTTAATAACCTATTACACTTCAGTCTATTCATTATGTGTCAATCCTTTCTACCCCTGGACTCTTTGGCGGTTCCCTCGAAAAAGTGTCTGTCTTTCTGCGGCTTCACCTGGTCTGCGTTAAACTCCTCCTCTGTTCTCCTCGTTATGGCGAACTACAAGATGGTGGTTGTGCCCGAAGAAGAGAGCGGAAAAGAAAAGGGGAAAAAAAAGAGACCAACAAGATGGGTGGCATGAGGCTAGGAGGGAGGTGTGAGAGATATTGGGATGCAGAGGAAGGGTGATGCTTTGGTGGAGGAGAGATAATGTCATCTCTTACTTGTTTATGCAATCGTTTTGTTTTCTTGTTCTTGCTTGCATGTTTTTGGGTTTTTTTCTCTGCTTGCTTTGCATTGATGTGTGAGTAGGTGTAAGAGTAGATAGGTAAATGTGAGCTTAAGTATGATGGATTGTGAAACCTTGGTTTAGTGTCCTTGGAGGTCACAGAGGGTGTTCAAGGTAAGTTTCCATTGGCCGGATGCCTGGTTCTCTGAATTTCACAACAGCTTGCAAAATGATTCATACTCCTTAAACTTTTTTCACACTGTGTCATGTTTGAACCAAAAATAACACAAAGGAGGGGATAGAAAATGATATGTGGGATTCAAAATGTTGCATAAATAAACTCTAAAAAGTAGAGAATGTATGTTTGCATTCAGCCCCTCTGAATTAATACTGTAAAATCACCTCCAATAGGCAGAATTAAATTTTTTAATTTTAGCTCCATCCACTTTCACATTAACTTCAACCACACTTTGATGCCTCCACCACTGTTTTATTTTAGCAAAGATTTATTCTGGGTGCTTTGCATGTTCAGGGTTCGTACTAGTGCTTAAAATCCTTGAAAATGCTTGAATTTCAATTAGGCTTTTTCAAGGTTTGGGAAGTGCTTGATATTCAAACTGTAGCAGTTTTATAATTAAGTGCAATCTAACGTTTGATTAAAAGCCTAAATTTGGAAAACATTACTAACAAATGAAACCAGATATTTTCATAAACTTAAAAAGAAACAATTTTTTTTTTCTCACTGACTAAACTTCTCTTGTTTTAGGTCGGTTAGAATTACTAACATTTTTCCAATTGCTAAATACCAGAAAGCTCAGCAAGAACATTTTCTAGAGATTTTTTTTGTAACTTTCTTTGGATATTGTGTTTAAACATTAAACTTGAGCAGGAAGGTCCTTAACCTTAACATGATTTATTTAGACTGTTTTAATGTAAAGAATATTTATTATAATAAATTTCTCAATGATTTATTGATCTGTGTAATTGAAATAAAGGTTGTACATTACATGTTAAACAACATTACTGACGTTGGACAGTTTTTTGTTAAATTTGTGACCTGAGGATCTTCTTTTTTCACTAATTTGAAGTTAGTTGGTTGTGTTGGGTTTTAATTAGTAGTACCTCACCTTTCAGATCCTTATTTGGAAGAAAAATGGACAACCATGTATCATTTCCCCTTTACTTAACAATCATGCACTGCTTTGTGTTGGTGCACCACATAAAATCGAAGCAGAATACACCACAATTTGGGTTGTGTGACAAAATGTGAAAAAGTTCGAGGGCTATGAATATATTTTCAAGGGACCATAATTGGCTTTGGCTGCCATGAAGCTTACAGGCTGCTCTTCTCCATTTCCATTGGCAGTTTTTCCCAACCTTATCAAATTCCTCCAAACCTCGACTGCTGCCGCACAAAGTTACACCAAAAAATTGTGTCTTTTTCCAAACATCGAGAAATGAGCTATGTTGTCAAACAAGACCACATCACTTTCGACTGCCAGCACAGCTGTTCTCTCAAAAGAGAGCGTGGCAGGTTTCATAACGAGTTTGGAACGCTCTACTCTCACGACTGTCTCTCTCATATCCACACTGTTTAATCTCTAACCCACATGACTGATCAAAGCTTGTTTACCCACCACTCCATGGTGCGATTAGAGGTACTGAAGGAAGTGTTTCTTCCAACTGCTGGCATCAGTGAGGCTTTGCTTGACAATAACAACATTTTCAGCATCTTAAGGAATATGTTTTTGTAGTGAGCATTGGAATCAAATTTAACCAGCCAGCTGAGATTTGTTTTACTCGACTGGCTCTGATGAACACCCACCATTTTCTTTCCCTGAGCGGTTTATGAAGAGCAGTGTGGGAAGAGGCATTATAGCTGAGATAATGTGCTAATCATTAGAATAATGTTCAACAACCCTGTAACATTTACAAACGTATTTGTTCTATTTTTTCCCCCCGCTTGCCTCTCTTTATAGCTCGTGAGGAGTATGTTGCCACCTTTAAGGGCTCTGAGTACTTCTGCTACGACTTGTCACCCAACCCCATCCAGTCCAGCAGTGACGAAATCACGCTGTCCTTCAAGACGCTGCAGCGCAACGGCCTGATGCTGCACACGGGCAAGTCAGCCGACTACGTGAACCTGGCACTAAAGAATGGTGCCGTGTCCCTTGTCATTAATCTCGGCTCTGGGGCCTTCGAAGCCCTGGTGGAGCCCGTCAACGGCAAATTCAACGACAACGCCTGGCACGACGTGAAAGTCACCCGCAACCTGAGACAGGTAACCAGACTACAACACGTAGAGAGAGGAGTGAGCGGAAAGGAGAAGCAATGATAAAGAATTAAACTAACAGAGGGACAAAAAAAAGACAGGAACTACATCAGAATATAGAACCGGCATTTTGTTGGTTAAATACCGCACATAAATCTATAGGGGTGTAATAAATTATTATATGTTAATTATTCCTCATAATATTTTTCATTGATGGTGATCAGCCATGGAATCATAACTATAAAATGTTTACTAGGTAACAACTTCACAATTAACTGAGAATTTCTTCTTTATATCTTCACTTAAGCTTGATTTCTTTCCAGAATAGATGGTCTTGTGAGTAATACTACTTGGCACTATCATTTTTGCCAATGCCTTTTTAATGACAAGACTGTGGGTCATATATATTTATATATGTATTTTTTTTTTTATCTCAGAAATATGTCTTTTTTCGTCAACTATTTTCCCACCTGAAACAACAGAAATATGGAGCATTTAGAAAATACAGGACCATATGTTTTCGTGTCTAATGTAAAATTAAATTCACACGACAAGCAAAAATATTTCATAATGAACACTGTTTTATGAAGCTTTTTGTCCTACATTTTCTGTTACTTACCCTGACTAGAAATGTTTCACTAATCTTGTTCTCAGTATGTGTTTCACACAGGAAGATAATTAAAGGTGCGCCACCTCCTACCCTAATTTTCATGAACTAATCACCTGCTTCTGTGTTAATAAAAACCCAGTGGAAATGTAATAACGCTTTAAAGATTCATAAAACACTGTTGGCATAAATTACGCTTATGATTTTTTAAGACTGTAGGAGTTTTTGTCTTATTAGCTTATTAGCTGTTAGTGTTAGCATCTGGGAGAAACTAATCTAGAATGGAATTAAATAAAGACTAAGATAATTTTCTGCTAACTCTTAAACTGTCTCTTTAAAATTGATAGTTTCTGACTCCATAGAGATTGCAAAATTTGATTGAAAAATTAGAAAATAGTCCTTTTAACTCTGCTATTATGTTAGCAGAGTTAGTTCATCAGGCTGTTCAGCAATCGCTTACAGTTGCCTCCAACTCTGTTAGATAATTTATTAGACAACATTTTGGTGGTAGATGGAAACAACGTGAAAGAATATTGCCACTGGCTAACTGTTAGTTGCTAACGGCTAAAGTTAGCATCCGCTTTGAAGTTTCTTCTCTGCGCAAAGTTAATTGGCTGTTTTAGCTCCTTTATCATCTTTAGACTCAATTAAAAACTGAATCATTAAACACAACCAAATTTGAGATTTATAAAAACTTTATTCTACTTTTCAGTGGTTGTTTGGTTTTGGATTAGCATAGAATTAGAGACATTGAAAGTGCAATAAAGTAGTCTGCTCTGATAACAGATGGTGTGATTTTTAAAGCCTTTACTTTATTAGTGAATAATAAACACATAAATATATATTTTTTCCCAAAATATTACTGAAGTCTCACCTGGTTTTGCTCTCATAACCCTAACATTGTGCAACATTATGAGCTGTATGCATTGTTACACCCTTACAAATTAATAAGCTACAGTTTTAAATTATCAAAATGGATTTTAAACTGAGATAATTGAATAAATTAAAACATTTTTAGCTCGGTTTTGGCTTTTCACGATGAGGTTTTACTTTTTAAAAAGCCTTTTTATGTCAGAATAAAGCATGAAAATGTCACTTCAGGCTATTTAAAATTGGTTTAAGCCATGACTAACCATTTTCTGAAACCAAAGCTCTACCCTCGCTAAATTCAAAATGAAAATACTGAACTGACGAATGTGTTTAGTTCTAGGCAGCTTCTGTGTGTGTTTGACTTTGGTGAACCGCATAGCCTGCTGCAGATAAAGGGCAGACTGTAGTCCGCAGGAAGAAAATAACCAATGTAGAAGCTGCCGTCAGCGCACTGTTGTTCAGCTGCAGCGATGCTGTGGTAGTAAGAAAACACCTGAGGTTTCGGTCTTAGTTTACAGTGGGTTAACCACCAGGCCAGCTCTGCTTTCAGCTCTAGGTGAGTGCTTTCCCAGTCGAGTGTGTGCTTGTGAGCGAGTGTGTAAATGAACAAATAAAGCGAGAGAGTGAACTAGAGATCCACCGACACTCAGGTGCTTCCTATGCCCTGCCTCGACCGTTTGCCTGTCTGTACTACTAACTTGACTACTAACTGAACTAACCTGCTAGTGAAACTAACCACCATCCATGGAATGATTCATTCTACTAACCTAACCTGTGCCCTTCTCCTAGCAAAACCACTCCAACCAACCTACTAATCTCACCAGAGGCCTTCTAGCTTTTTCCTTTTTTTTGTTCCCGGAGTTGTTCTGTTCACAGTTTTTTGCCTTCCTTTCTCCCCCTCTCCTACAAAGCACTCAGGCATTGGACACGCTATGGTAAACAAACTCCATTGTTCGGTAGATATCATTCTAATTGTTTCTTAGTTTGGGTTTTCCCCGTGTCTATTTCCTTTTGAATCATAGACATCAAAAATAAACCAATAAAAGGATAAATGCGGTTGGTAATCTCTTACGCTTAAATAGCCCCTCTCCCCTTCTCCTTGCCAACCACGTTTTTATAACAAAATCCCTTTCCTCCCCTATTTCTATGATTTTTTTTCACTCCATCACTTTGTGACTGACTTGTAGGCGTGCACAGATTGGCTCATCTCTCACATGCACGCAAATGTCGAGCCCTACCCTCCCTGCATGTCCTGATTAAGAAATCCTTCTCTGATTATTCCACAAATTGATTGAGAGGTTCCTCCTTCCCTCCTTTCTTTTATCCTTCTTTTGAATTTTTCGTCCTACGATCTGTCATGCATGTTCCTCATGGTGCCTCTGAGTCATGCAGTTCTTTGTTTTTTTATCTGCTGTGTCCTCTTTGCCAGTGGTTGCATGCAGAGAGAGGAGCAGGCTGCATGTCTTTTTGCTATTTATATATATATGTGTGTGTGTGTGTGTGTGTGTGTGCGGAATGAGCCTTCGCCCTGCTAACACCTGTATGTACATCAATACGTGTGTTTTCTTATGTGTGTCATCTCATTCAGACTCGCTGATCCAACAAACTCCCCTCAGACCACAAACTAACACCATCATCACAACTCACACAGCAACATGACATCATCACACCTACTAACAGCATCAAAAATCATTAACCCTGATCTCAGTAACCCACCACAAGTAACACCACTTTGCTTGCCAGCAGTGCTGCAACTAACAACTACTAACCAGTAAATAGCACTAACACCTGCTGTGTAGCACGAAGATGCCTGTGAATACCTAACTAACAGCTGCCTGGCTGGGCAAAATTTGCCTGGCGATGCTAACACTGTATCTTAGTGGGAAAGTAATGTGCTCGCAAGCTTTATAGGCAGTTTAACATGGTCAGTAATGTACTGCTGAAAATCTGAGTGATAAAAGTAATTGCAACTTGCATGTGACAGCATTAGATCTCTGTGACAGCTAAAAGCCCCTATAGAGGCCATTAGGCAGCAGAGTGAGCTAATTTAATTACAGGAGAACTAGTGTCTCTGTAGGTAAACCATTTAGGGGAAATGTTGTTTGTATACTAGTAAGTAAATCCTACTGTATTTTCTCTACCTAAGCTATACAGCAGCTTAGAAGCTAATCATAAGAAAACATTCATTAGTAAAGAAAGAAGAATATTTACTCTGGTTCTGCATAAAGCAGGACGGATTAGTTTGTTATATAATGTCAGTAATTTGCAGTTGAAGTTAATAAAACATGTCAAGAGTGCAAATTCAGTATTGGGTGCGCCAAAGCTTTGAGTTTCAGCAAGTCCAAGTTAATCACACACAGAGTCACCATGCTGAATAATGGACTGACTGCTATCTCCAGTCTGAAGATACCAGACCACATGGAGTAATATGGCACAAACATTATGGTAGTTCCAGCATCACCACAATCAGATCTGCTCAGTTAAACGTCACAGTCAGCACTGATCCAAATGCATTAAATCAAATCCCACCAGAAGCACAACCATCCCCTCTCCAAAACCAATCCGGGCTTTTCCAAACAGAAGGCACATACATTTGGTTACTACAGTAACGGGGGCTAATTTGGCTGGTCAGCACCTAGCTAGCGCTTAGCGCTGCCTTTGGTGTGAGTATATAGCGTGTCCTTTCCCTGTGCTTTGTTGTGTAGGTGACGATCTCCGTGGACGGGATCCTGACCACGACGGGATACACGCAGGAGGATTACACCATGCTGGGCTCTGATGACTTCTTCTACGTGGGAGGAAGTCCCAGCACAGCGGACCTTCCTGGTTCTCCTGTCAGCAACAACTTCATGGGTTGTCTCAAAGAGGTGCGATGCATGCTTAATCTTCTAAATATATACTCAAATTGTGATTGAAAACTGTGATAGTAGTGAAAAGACGTAGCTCAAAACAATTCACACCTCTGGCAGATTTTAATTTACGTAGAAACTGAACGTAAAGTTCAGTTTCTTAGAAACTGAACTTTTTCTTTTTTTTTATTCTCTCATGTTTTCTGTAAAAGTGCAAAATGCTAAAAAAAATGTCTTTACAGTTTACAAAAGCAAAAATGGAAATCCACATCAAAATCCTTCCAAAGGCCAGAAATGGCTGCAAAAAAAAAGAGAGCCTGGGGCACCAATGAACTAAACATAAAAGCAAAAATATAGAGCCAGAGAAAACTATATCAATGCATAATAATATGTTGGAATGGCCCAGTCAAAGTTCAGATCTAAATCTACTTGAGAACCTTTGGTAGAATTATAAATTTAAGTTCACTGTTTCTCCCAATCCAATTTAACAGTGATGGATTGCAAAACGTGATTGAAAAGGAATATTTTCTCCCAATATATGTGCAAACATTCCCATTACTAAAATAACATTTAATTCATTTCCCTTCCTCTTTACAGTTATTCGCTGTTTTGTATTGGTCTATCATAAAAGACCATTAAAATGCAGTGAAGTTTGTGGTTGTAACAAAACAATATGTGAGAAAGTCCTAAAATGTGAATAGTTTTGCAAGGCGCTGTATTCCTCATTTATTCCCTTCATTAAAAGTCAGTAAGCTATAACTTTTGAGCATACCCTCTTATTTTATGCTTTCATCCTGCACAAATTTAAGTTTTCATAAAATAAACTTCTTTTTCTTATGCTTTGTTTCCTTCTACTGCTCTCCCCCTTTCTCTCTCTCTCTGTCACGCAAGACAAACATTTCACACACATTATCTTCTAATACGCACACACCGAAATTCTTCCATTTGGCAGACTCGCACAAACAGTCCCAGACACACACAACCCATCCAGCATCAGACAGAATCAGTGATGAGTGTCGTTGAGGGAGAAGAGACAGCACTAAGCTCTAACATGCTAATTAGCTACGCCACAGAGACGCTCCATCCATCCGCTCTGCTTGAAATGGGCCACAACACCGCAGCACCAAAGACTAGCATGACATACCAACAATAACACATAAACGCACACAACATTATGCCAATAAATGTAGTCTTTTGCACAAATTTGCCCAAAAATGCAGAGAAAATTTAAATGATCAAACCAAAATGAATGCACCTTTGAATGCAAAACACTTTTCTCATACATCGTCTTGCTTATGTAATACACAACCTGACTGAGTTTCCCTTT
Source organism: Alfaro cultratus (assembly GCA_903066825.1). NCBI lineage: Eukaryota > Metazoa > Chordata > Actinopteri > Cyprinodontiformes > Poeciliidae > Alfaro > Alfaro cultratus. The sequence goes on along the minus strand of CAEFZX010012026.1, from coordinate 51,307 downwards.
CGCTCACAGGACTCACACAGAGGCATAAACAAACAACCCAACAAGCCGACAGATGATGTGCCAAACAGAGAGCTGTCTGTATCGGTGCTGAATGCTCTCTGTGTTGCTTCATTAAGACTGATGGTGTTTAAACAAGACCGCCACAGTCAAAGTGAACCCTCCCTTGCCAAATTTGCATATTTAATACAATGATATGATAATCCATGTGAGCAAATTAAGATGTATGCAGCAAATCACACGCGTGAACAGTCGCGGCTATAACAATTTTAAGCATTCGATGCGCCGAAGGCTCATTCTTCCACACAAACACGCTCCCACATGCTAACACCACTTTGCAGAAGTTATTATTTTCAAGAGTCACCTTAGTATCACTGCAAACACACCCAAATGCCCCTGACGAACAGTAAATGAGAAAACAGCGGTGGAAAGTCCGTGTTGTTGCTCAAAGGTCATATGAGAAGATCTGGTTTATTAAAGAGGAGCTTGTGTGAGCTTGTCCCTGTCAGCATCAGAATGCTCAGCACAGGCACACTCTTTACACTCACGGGCTCAGCGATAATGCAGACTGTGTCGTAGAAGGGGGAACGAGAGAAAAGCAAAAGCAAAGAGGATAAAATTGAAAAACCTCTTATGAAAGTGGCAGGGTCAGGATGTTTCAGAGGATTCATCTGAAAGAAGCTCAACCTCTTAAGGTTGCTGCGTTTGAATGAAAATGCTAAAAACATTTGAACTGGAAAAAAATATGGCGATAGTAAAGGAATGCAGCGAAGCCTTGAGGTTTTTCACATTTTCTTGTTTCACAATCACATATATTCTACGTACTGTATTTAAATTAGTTTTTATGCAACAGCACAACAAAATGAAGAAGATAATTGTGTGGTAAAAAGAAAATGATACATGGTTTTCAAATATTTTCACCCCTTTTTACTCTGATACTATGAAATAAAATCCATGTGACTTCAAAAATCAGAATAAGTGCAGCTGTAGGCCTCAGAGGTTTGACAGGGAGCATTAGAGAAGAATGAAACTCAAGGAAGACAGAGTTGATTTAGATCTAAACATATCCATGTGTTAAAGTGGCCCAGTCAAAGTCCAGACTAAAGACAAATAGGAATTTGTAGGATGTCTTGGAAAATTTATGTTAACAGGTACCTTTTCTCCAATCTGACTGAGCTTGAGTTATTTCATAGAGCAGAATGAACACAAAAGTCAGTTTCTGCGTGTATAAAGCTGGTAGAGGCTGAATGAAGAAACGTCTCACTTTTCACAAATACGCTGAACCCCCTTGAAAACCTCATGGTTATTCCACCATATATTGATTTATGAACTCTTCCTGAGTTAAAACATTAGTATTGTTGTTTCTAAATTAATATAAACTTTGCATTATGTGAGATCTGAAAGCACTGCATCTTTTTCGTTATTTTGACCATTTTCTGAAAAGAAATACGAAATTTTTACTTGGAATTTCAGAGACATATTGTCAGAACAATGTTCATTTTACTGAAACATATAACTTTAAATAAACATTTTAAGTGGTCTCTTAATATTTTATTTCAGATTTATGCTCAACTGTGTGTTGGGCTATCATAAAATCCTGATATTATACATACACGTGCATTTTTATGTTTTATGTACGAGTTATGTCTTCAGGTTTTTCTCACTTCATTCTCTACTGAGATACACATAAGATCATTAAAAGCTTGTTTTTTCATTTTATTTCTGTAAAGGTGGTATACAAGAACAACGATGTACGGTTGGAGCTTTCAAGACTGGCCAAACAGGGCGACACAAAGATGAAGGTATTCACATTAAACAATGCATTATCCTCTGACACACTGAACATGTGCACTTTTTTGTATCATAACCCCCTGCCATGTCCCATGAGTCTTTAACTGTAAGGAATTCAACTAAATGGGATTACATTTGTTAAAGGCACTCAACCTCTTTGGTCTTTTACTCTGTTCACAGCTGGGAACTGGCTTCATTTCAGCCTCACACTACAAAGGAGCCGTTTTTGGCCTTGATTTTTAGTGCTAAATGTCTCAAATCGTTTTTACATTTTAGTTTTTCTGCAACCTTCACAGGTCAGTGGTGTGGTGTCCTTTAAGTGCGAGAGCGTGGCAACGCTGGATCCAGTGACGTTTGACACCCCAGAGTCATTCGTGGCTTTGAGCAAGTGGATGGCGAAGAAGGCGGGATCCATTTCGTTTGACTTCAGGACCACAGAGCCGAACGGGCTGATGCTTTTCAGCCATGGCAAACCCAGACAACAGCAGCGCAAAGACCCCCGCACCCCTCCTACCATCAAGGTGAAGCTAACAAAGCACCAGCACCAACTTTTAGCTAAAACAGATTAAAACCATGAATAGCTAATCAAGAGACGATGCTTGAATTTAATTGCTCGCCAATCAAAGTAAAAACCTTTGTGCTTTATGTTGAACATCAGTTATTTTTTTCCGTCCAGTTAAAAATTTGAGATTGAGCCCTCAAAAATATTCCTTTAATCATCTTTTGTATGTGAACTGAGTTTTGATTTTTAAAGACATCAATATTTAGGTTTTAAAATTACAACTTGAATATTTTTAAACATAATTGGAGGCAAAGATACAGTTTTCTCCACATTGGTAAAGATGCTAAAAGAAAACTTAAAATAGATTAATCTTTCTAAAGCATCCACCTTGGAAAATGTAAAAAAATAAATAAATTATGTTAGGGTGTCACATTTCTACCATTCCTCCAAATATAACTGAATGATATTATTGCAGTGATTATTACACACAGTGTAATATTGGCCTTGTTTTATAATTTTCTCTATGTTTGTAGAGGATGTGTCCATCGGGAAACTGTTCACTCAGCTATTTTCTCCATGACATTTCTGTGACATTATCAGTTAATTTCCATTAATATTTCTCATTAAAAAAAGGTTTTAGGATGAAAACATTATTTTCTAACAGAGCGTATTAATTAAATGTTACAAACTTCGATTTCTGTAAATTGAATAATAAACCCTGTGAGGGTAAGTACATGTAAATTGAACATTACGTCTTCATCTCTCCCCTTGCTCATCACTCATTGATCCCAGATCTCAGGAAACTGACCCATATGTGAGAACAAGTCATGCATTTTGATGCTCATGTTGCATCCATGGTTCCTAATGTTGACCTGGTTGAGCAAAACCAATGTGATTTTTGGATTCAGCACATAAAAATTACCCTAAAACAGTTGAAAAACTCAGACAATTATTTGACTGTTGACCAGTGTTATCGGATTGGACATTTTCATTATTTCTGCCATTTTCCCAGCATGTTGACTATTTTTATATTAATTGCACAGGTGGATTTTTTTGCCATTGAAATGCTGGATGGTCACCTGTACCTGCTGCTGGACATGGGATCTGGGACCACAAAGACCAAGGCCATCGACAGAAAGGTCAACGACGGGGAATGGTATCACGTTGACTTCCAGAGAGATGGACGCTCAGGTAAACTTTCTCTGAAATGTGATGTAAGCATTAAAACGATTCCCATGTTTTAATGACTCATAGCTCATAAATGCACCTGAAACTTTTTGCAGGCATTTTATTCAAGATAGTGACCGCATTTCACCTAAAAGAGTATTTTATAAAAGAAAAAAAAAAAGGATTGATTCATAAAACACGTTTATACAGACATATCTGCTGTATATTTTTTTTAACCAACAGATGTATGCTGATGATGAAAATACTGCTGGGTAATGAAGTACATATTTCACCTGTAGGATGTTAGAACAGCTAAACAGTTTTCTGTGTGTCTCGGTCGATGACATCACAACAGGGGCAAGTTGTGATCTGATCGGCTTAGATTTGTAAATATAATGGCAGAAAAACAACTTTTAACACATTTTGACCAAAAGTCTGATGCATTTGAGCTTTATTGGATTCTAGCCTTTCACAAACAATTTTTAGGAGAAATTTGATTAAAAACATAAGAAAAGAAAAGAAAGTATACAAATAGATTATCTCAAAAGAGCTCAGATCAACAGCTTTATGCCTTTTGTAATGTCACCATATTGACTTTTTAACATTTCTCCACTAAATTGTAAAATAATTTAATACAAGCTGTCCATGATAACTTTCTATAGATAAAACACCATATGAAACATAAACGGGGCTAATTTTAAAGAAAAGTCTTGCTGGTAACTTTAACCTATTTCTTTAAGTGTACTTTAAGAGAGCCTTGGAGAAACCGAAGATTTATTTTAATCAGTTGTTCATATGTTTCGTGGTGCCTTGCACTTGTGTAGCTATTGTTCTACCTCTGTGTTAATTATAGACTAAAAGCCTTCAGTAGAGGCTGCCAGTGTTCTTGACAGGGGTCTTGTTTGAATGTTGTAACTGAATAAATGTCTGTAAATAAGGGAATTAATGATTTATTGGTGGCACAATATTGAATGTAGCACTTTTAGCCCAGCTGGAGTTGGCAAATATAAAGAAAAAGCAAAAATGAAAACAAATAGTCGCTCTCTGTTGTAGCGCCATCATTTCATCTTAGCATGAGGTTATGTAAATGGTTTTATATGCTCCAAAAATAAAACACTATTAGCAGAAATATGCGACTCATCTTCTATTATTACTCTGTTCTACCACAGAAATGGCCAAAGTCTCCTATCCAGGGTCAGCAAAAACATTCGAATGCATCTCTGACCTTTTTTTTTTTAACTTCAATTGACAAGATTAATTAGTTTTAAGCTTTAGAAAGAAACATAAAAAATGCTTTAGAGCAATTAAAGCCAAAGCATTTGTGTTACTTTATCCACTACAACCGCCATTATGGAAATGTTTAGGTTAAAAACAGAAATTTTAGAAGTTAACTAAAGCACTAAATCACATACTAGAGCTAAAAAAGCAAAACAACACAAAAAGAAGTTCAGCAAATATTAGTTTTTAACAATTAAGCATTTTAACAGTTGTTGAATTGCACTGTATACTTAATAAACTACTGTAGGGCTGAAACGAGTAATCGGATTAATTGTGATGAATCACATATTCAAATAATCATTAAGCAATTTAGAAATAGACTAATAATTAACTGGAGTGTGCAGATTCAAAAAAGGTAATTTTGTGAAATAACAACATAGTCAGACCTGTGACTAAACCAAAACTCTACAAAAAATATGTACATTTTGAATTTAAGATGAAAAAAAAACTTTGTCTGTCTGTAAATTTGCTTAACCCAGAGCTACTCAAACAGCACCGTTTTAGCTTCACCGGGTTCAAAAACTGTAAGCTAAAGCTAATTTTTGTCAATAAAATGTTTATTTTTTTATTTAAAAAAGGATTTGTATTATTTGCATTTTTTATGTATTTATAATGTTGTGTACAAGTGGTTAAATAAAAAATCTGAAGCATTTGCCTATTGTAGGAAAACTTTTGCAATTTTTATTTAGATAAAAAAATGCACAAATTTTTATCTGACTAATACATTAATCGTCAGAGTAATCGATAGAATAATTAATTACCAAGACAATCTTTAGTTTCAGGTAAGCTAATTAACTAAGCTGTCAATAGTTTGGGTTAATAAACTATTTTCTATTTGTTCATTATTAAAATAACTTAGTAAGGTCCACTAAGACTTGCAGAAAGTGAAGTTATTGAATTATTATTAAATATTTACTCAGCACATCCCAGCTTTCAGGGTGATGACTAAGGCAAGTGTAGTTGGGATTTTAATTGCCTCTGACTGTAACAGTGATGTGTGGGTGATGATGAGGAAGAGAAAGATTGAAGCTGGTGATGATGATGACTCTGTAGATTGTGATGCGAATGATCACGCTGAAGGTCAGCACAGTTTTAAAGGTTGTTTTGATGTACACAGGAACCATCTCGGTGAACAGCGTGAGAACGGCGTACACGGCTCCGGGGGACAGTGAGATCCTGGACCTGGATGACACGCTGTACCTCGGAGGACTTCCTGAGGATCGCGGCGGACTCATTTTCCCCACAGAGGTTTGTGTGTGGCATATTTAATTTCACAGCAGCACAGGAATCTTTTCTTCAGAGAAGACGTTCAGACATGATTGATGAAGCTAAATGCCGGTTAACCCTGAATGAAAAGCTTGGAGGCCGCAAAAGATTTAAGGCTGGGACGCATGTTCACCTTGCAGCAGGACAACGACCCTAAACATAGAGCCAGAGGTACAAAGAGAGCGTAGATCAAAGAATTTCATGACTGTGACTTGCCCTGACCTAACTCTAATCAAGAATCAGTGGCAATACTTAAAACATTCTCTCTCCTTCCAATTTAACCGAACTTCAGAAGAAAGGGCGAAACTTTCAGTCTGTAGATGTACAAAGCGCAAAACCTCAAAAAACTTGTAGTTTTAATTGCAGCAAAAAATGGTTCCACAAAGCATTGACCAAATGATCAGCACACTTTTTGGATCAAACACTTCGAGAACCATGTATCATTTTGTAAAGTGAAATGCATTGAAGGTTATGGTTGAAATGCTATAAAAATGTGAAAAAGCTGAAATTTTGCAAGGTTCTTTAGTTAGTTGTTTTACATAAATAATTGAAGTTTATTTGAAAGAAAATATCCGACTGGAGTCATTGGACACTATATTGATCTGCCTGCTTTGTAGTGTTTTATTTAACTTGCCTCATCCAGTTGGCAAACAAGCAAAAATAGGCATTTTCGATTTTTCTCAAATCACTTTACCAATAGATAATTATTTGTCTGATTAATTTTTAATTGGTTGCTCCTTTTTAGAGGTTAAGCTTTGGGGGAAAAAAAACAAAAAAAACTGTAGTTTAATCTATGCAAAGATGTGCTGCATCATTTAAGGCGCATATCAGGTGATTATTTGATACCTTACTCAGATTTCACAGCAAAGCTGCATTTATGCCTACATTTATAATACATAACACAACTGGACTGATACCTCAAATAAGGTAATCTAAAATGGATACAAAAATCCACCGTATCAGCTGAAAAACACTGTGTTCTAGGCTCTGCATTAACCAGAAGTTGATTGATGATGTGTGTTTTTCTTCGTGGCACTTTGCTCGTACGTGATTAATGGCAGAATTAACCATGATGGTTCTGATAGATCCACGGTGCTTTAAAGTGACGCCTTCTCCCACCGGCAAAGAGTCCCAACTTCATGAAAGAAGCTCACTCTGCACTAGAATCCACTCATTATTTACAGGTAGTTCATGCACAGGTGATAAGCAAAAGTGTAGAATCGGTTTTGCCATCTATTACTTATTTTTTCCTTGCACTACCATCCTGCTACAAATTCATACTCCTTGGTTTTCAATCTACTTTGCCGGATCTTTTATTTATGGATGCTTTTAGTCTCTCTTGGCATAAAACTCACCGTAAGATCTAATGTAAGGTTTCTAGCTTGAAAGGTCAAATCACCCCTGCATGAAATATTTGTGACCCTTCGCATCTCTAATTTTCTCACTAAGGTATAAGAACTGCTACAGATATATGACAATTTTTTAATTAATCTTGATAAACCTCATTACATTTCATGTGTCAACAGGAGTAGAAATGCTGACCAGATCATAAAATGGTGTACAGAACCACACCGACCCATTCATTAAAGCTCATCTTCACATGTACAAAAACAACCAGACAGCACTTGGCAAAACATATGACAAAAATATAGAGGAGCTATACCCCTAACAAGAACTGAAACACGTTTATAAATATGCAAAAAAAGAAAAACGCATCGCAAATAAAAAACGATTATTTGTTCTTCAGGTGTGGACAGCCCTGCTGAACTACGGCTACGTAGGCTGCATCAGAGACCTGTTTGTGGACGGGCAGAGTAAAGACATCAGGCGGCTTGCTGAGGCCCAGCGGGCGGTCGGAGTGAAGCCTTCGTGCTCCAGAGAGCAGCCCAAACAGTGCCTGTCCAACCCCTGCCAGCACAACGGCAACTGCAGGGAGGGCTGGAACCGCTACGTCTGCGACTGCTCCGGTACTGGATACCTGGGGCGCTCCTGTGAGCGAGGTGAGAATGATGAGACGCTAGCGAGGAAGATGGTGCGAAATAAACTCTTCAACTGGACTCTTGGCAGGCTATTGTCACGCTCGTCGATGACAAACTCTCTTTCTCACAATAGAGATGAGTCAGATAACTAAAAACAGCCTCTAAACACCAACATTTTGTGAAAGATATTTCAAATGTCATGATGTAAAATGCAGCCGTAATGACAGATATGTCATTTGTCATCCTGAGAATAATGCCTATGGAATGAGTGACAGAAGACAGATGATAAAGGGCGGAAAGTCAAAAGTAGTCCTAGTCAGAAACACCCTCATCCACAGTCGAAAATACATTATGATCATCAGTTAAACTGGGCCGTAAAATCTTTATTCATTATACCTTTGAGTTATGCTTTTATTCCTTTAAAAGCCCCATCCTAGCAGATTACATCAGCATGACAGTACTCGCTCTGATGTGCTAAAAAGGCACGCTCATAAAAATTTATGGTAGATAAAAATGTGACTAAAGTCCTTTTCAAATAAAAGAGCTGAAATGGAGTTTACCCTCAACTGCCTCTCTTCTGATGCGGAGAGGAGGGCAGAAGAAGAACGCAGTAGGTAGGGGCAGATGCTATGCAGGCATATTGGTAGACCACCATTGGAAGTGCTTTGCAGGAATTACATAAAAAAATAAATACATAAACAGTAAAATCACATTTAAAACAAATTAATAGATAAGAAATGATCGATTTAACTGTATTCTGTATATATCAAGTGCTAAGGAGCATTGAAACGAGATGCTGCTTCTCTTTCTTTAGTTCTGGTCCTGTGAACACTGAGTGGTCTCTCTTGACCTGAGGGGTTTAGATTAAAGATTATTGACCAGTAATTAGATTTCAAAGTCGACCATTTTCAAACAAGGAGCCGGTGCAGTTACTTAAGGTCTGCTGGGATCTATTTTCCTGTTGTTAACAAACAAGAGGAAATTCTGACTCATTCCACTAATTGATGTTTCAGACACACTTTGTGATTGAAAGGGATTGTGTTTGTGTCCTGATTAAGAAATGCAATGTTAGAATACATATGGCAAGAGAATTAGCGGTTCTTAATCTGAGCAATGGGGAAGATCTTAGATTAGGGGTCTGTGACTTGTGGCTCTTAACAACTTTGGCAAAAATTAAAATGTTTTTAAAAACAGATGCAAATTTTTTATTGTTTTTTGATTTTTTTTGGCAATATATGCACTGAATTTTCACAAAAAATGACACTAAAAGTACCAATAATATGTTTTTAGATCTGTTTTTCTTGTCATTAAGTTCAAATGTTCTTATTTTAAAAGAAAACGTACATCTTTAGAACATAAAGAGAAACATATTGAAGTAGATATTGTGTTTTTCAAAAGTTATGTAACATTTGCAAATCTAAATAAGTTTCATTTGGCTGTCCTGAGAGCAAAATGTCAATTTAAGTTGAAAAGGTTGCAGACCCCTAATTTGGATATTAAATAAAAGTATCCCGAGAATTAAGCTTTGAGGAACCCCAAATGTGATTTCTGATTTTCTTTTTTTATTATTGCTAAATAAGACAAAGTGGTCCTTCTCTGCTAAATGATAACCTTAACCAATTTTGCACACAACCAAGTCCTGCTCCAATCCACTAACCGGTATGTTTTGATCAAGTGTGTTAATTGTGTTGGTATAAAATGCTCAGCAGCAAAATAATAGTAGTAGCTCTGGTTTAATCTCTTTGGCTGAATCTGTTTTTCCATTTTATTCAAAAGTACACATTTTCTGTGTCGGAGGCAGAGTAGGAAAATGCAGGCAGAGAACGGAGAGGAAGGAACAAAGGTGAAAGAAAAGTGGTGGGAGGAAGCAGAGCTGCAGACAGGGCTATTGGACGGCTATAGATGTAGTGACTGGGAATCGATGAGAGAGGAAATGTGCAGAAAGCGGGAAGCGGGAGCCATGACAGAGAAGGGAGGAGAGAAGGAGGGGGAGGATTCACCGGGTTGGAACCACCATATGACAGAGTGTGAGATGGGAATAGAAAATCTGCCTGAGAGGGAGAGAGTTATGAGAAAACGTATGAGTTCACATCGAAAGCGAATCGACAGAGGGACTGATAGAGGCCTGTTGGAAGAAGCGAGATGGAGTCAGACAAGAAAAAAAAAATAAGGACGAAATGTTGTTTGTGTCACAACCAGTGATGCGTCTCAAGTGATGATTGTACTATCATCTAACAACAGATATACAGTGCACACACAAATGCACACAGGCTTCCTGAAAGGTGTTGATATGAAAATGTTTTATTTCAGAGGACAAGAATCTGAAGCGAGCCCTTCTCTCCTGTTTTCCGTTGCTCTTTCTTCCTATCTTTATCTTTCTTCATCCCTCTCTGTGTGCACTGAGGGGTCACTAACTGGTGGTTCAGTGGATTGAGGAAGCACAGATGGAGAAGCAGATGGAGGGAGTGATTGCCCATGTTTATGCCTTCTACCTGCGGTTTCTCCATCCCTCTTTTTTTCTTCCTCATTCTCCCACTCTCTTTGTTATCCCCTCTCTCTCTACTTTATTAAACAAACACAGTTACTGTGCTTCGGCACAGAGGTTCTTATAATTTCACCACGTATTTTGAGTTTCATCTCGCCTTTCTTTCATATGATGACAGAATGAGTTAAGAGAATAAGAAAAGTATATAAAATACTCAATTCTGAAGCTATTAGGGTGGGCTTGCAAAATAGAAATGTAGTAAGTAATTAAATAAAATTTAAATGTATTCACTACTGTTATCTTTTCCACTATGCATAAAAAGCTTCTACTCGGTCGCCGTAGTAAGATTTCACAATGAAAAATTAGGAAAAAAATCCTACCTTTTGATTCAGACACATATATTAATTAGGGAAACTTATCCCGTGTTTGAAAAACTGTTGTCAACAAAATCACCGGGGTCATAATTATTTCTTTGAAATGAATGCAACTAAAGGAATTTAACTGAAGGAATTTTGTAATTTATAAATTTCCAAATTTGAAGTTTCTGTTTCAGTGATATACAAAAAAACGACATAAAATTTCCACTTCTCTTAGCCACTCTTTAAAATGGGAAAGACAAGATGCTGTGTAAGCAAGGACATAGTAGTATGTAAATGTTTTGTTTTTACTCTGCCTCCTACCACCACTCTATCGCTCTTTCCCTTTTTTCCTACTTAGTGTCTCTTGTTTTTACCCACCTATGATTACAATTGGTTTGGAGAATAATTTGAGAAGAAATGTCAACAAGAAAAAAAAGCAATATTTTAAATAGAGATCAAATTATCATTGTTAATAATTTATTCATATAAATGTTTAATATCTACAGTGGCCTCTATTATTATGGCACCCTTGATAAAAATGAGTAAAAAGCTTTGAAATAACGCTTTTTTTTTGTTCAGGTGCAAAATAATATCACACTGAAAAATATTTGACAAATTTTACTTTAAATTGAGTGCATTTATTCAGTGGAGAAAAATTGTTTTTAACAAGAATTATTCTTTCTTAGATTGATTACAGTGCCTAGGAACTTTCATTTAATAATCCGGTTTTCGGGGGTAGAACTATGACGTGACACAGTGGCCCTTTTTAAAACAGACAATTGTGTTGATATCATGTGCTTTTTCTCAACTGATCTGTGGAGCTTCAAGTGGTTTATTTTGCTAATATAAACTATTTTTAGAGGTATTTGTAAAAACAGATGTAGTTACAGTGATTCCAACCAGGCATAACCACAGTTTGACATCAGGACAGATCAGGTGGTGCCTGAAACCTGACTGGACCAGAAAAATCTTTTCCATTTTATATAGGTATATTTCTATATCTACCCAGATATAGATGCACATAAAGTAGTACCACCAACACATTGAGGAGAGAGAATACATTAAAAAATTATAGCATACTGAATTGAAATAAAGGAGTACATTGAACTCATTTGCATTTGAAAGATTTGTGGACAACAGACCTATGACTGCCTTTTTTTTTTATGTAAATATCTACATACTGTAGATATTTACAGTATGCACAAAATGGTGTAACTTAAAAGTGAATAGTGTAAAAGTATGTCAATAGGTGTGACTTAGTTTCTCTTCATCCAGACTTAAACAACTCTTAGCACTGCCACAGAAAGTAATTTTAACCATCCTTTTACAGCTAAGGACTAAAAACATCCTGAAAATATGAAATTGCTTAATTAAAACTGCATGTAGTTTGTAAAACAACTCAAAAAGACATTGTGGGTTGGGAAGTGCTTTATATAAAAGTGCTACACTTGGTGACAAGTCGTCACAGCAAAAGTCAATCTAATGTTCACCCTCTTCTTCATTTAGTTCACTTGTTCAGCTGCTTGTTAACAAATTGCTGAAGTTCAAACCCAGCATCAGAACGGGAAGAAAATCAGATGTAGGTAACTTTTAGAGCATCATTGTTATTGGTGGTAAGGGTGGGCATTTCTCATATAGTTTATCACTTACCATAATAAATTTGTTAGTATGATGAAAATTCATTGTTGTCACAATAAATGCAAATCACTGATGTTTAGAATGACTAAAAGCCATCCGTATTGTTGTGATTGTTAGTTTAGAAAATGGAGGGTGCAGTTCATACAGGATCACCAAAGTTGAGAAAAACAGAGAAAACTTTCCCTGGGCTGACACGTCTTGACTTCAGTTGTGATATTCAGATTTAATAAAATCAACATACAAACAGAGATCGATTGATACCTTCCTGGGATCAATGACGTGGTTAATATACATAGATTGTTTTTGCAGGACTTAAACTTTTTTCTTAACATATCATATATGGAAATGATGGGTTGGGATCTGCTCACCAGAGATAAGGTTAGACAGAAATTAAGATATAAAGCCGTATTTTGCCTTAGAGTCACGATGAGGTTCTTGACACCAGGGAAAATATTGGATGCCACTCTTTGTTCCTTATTCTTCCTGGTATGAACCATTTAGTGGAAGCTACAGGCGTTTAATGGTTTGTGACACAGCCAGTGTGCATTTTGCTGTCGCTTTCTTTTCCATTTCCTTGCATAAATAGACCTGCACTCTTCCTTCTCACTGACTCTCCATCCTCTGTTTGGCTGGTTGTGAGTCAGGTGCTGTGGTTTGGAAAATTTAGTCAGCTGTCTCGCTTATCAAAAATGTATGCACGTGTGCGCCCAAGTGGGTGTATGTGTGGCTGTTAGTTATGTTATCTGTGATATAACAGGCCAACCACCTTCTTTTTTTTCGTCAAGTTAATGAGGATTCATTTGCATTTTAGCCAAGAGCTTTGCTGCCTCTCCCTCGTCTTTTTCCTCCCTTTCGTGCTCTGTCCTTATTTTCTCTCCCCCTGCTCTCACTTTACTAAACCCCTCTCTGTTCACACTTAAATTCACTCACTTATTCTGACATGCACACACACACACTATCTCTCTCTTTCCCTCCTTCTTAGCTCATCAGTATTCATGACGCCTTACTCCCTTCCTGTTCTCTTGTTTTTTTTTCTGGGTTTTTTTTTTTTCTTTTTTTGCCTCAGCTTCAACCGTCTCCCACAGAAACAGGGTGAGCGAATCCAAAGCATAAATTGCGTGGAGAGATATATGGGGAATGGAAGAAGGAGGACAGGAGATAACGATGCAGATGCATGGAGAGTGCATGTAGTTGTGTGGATGTAATTGTCCAATAAAAACAGGGACTCTCGAAGGTAAACAGTTTAGCAGTTGGGGACTGGCCTCAGCAGGTAGCAGGGAGAGAAGATTATGAATATGCAAATGAGTATGCAAAAGACATTAAAGTGGGATCACCTGAGCTTGTTACATTATGACTCCGGGGTCCGGGATGTCAGCGGCGGTGGCTAACACACTCGGCACCTTGCATTTTGATTTAAGCGGATAATGGGGCCAGACAACCAGCTGCAGCTATTTTTGCACCCTCTCCTCCAAGGCGAGGGAGTGATGATGAATCAGGGTTGGGAAAGTGACGGGATTATTTTGTCGGAAGCAGGTTTTGAGTCTCAACATGTCGCGACGGGGGAAATAAGGGAACGCGGCAGTACCGAAACATACTTTGTCATGTTTAAATCTGATTCACTCTTTGTCAGAGAATGCTTTTGTGCTTTTCTCTTCCCCTACCTTGTGTTTCTTCCCCCCTCCGTCAATCACCGCTCTGCCATTTCTCCGTTTTGTACGTTTCCTGCACAGATGCGACTATCCTCTCCTACGACGGCAGTAAGTTTATGAAGGTGCAGCTGCCTGTGGCGATGCACACTGAGGCGGAGGACGTCTCGCTACGCTTTCGCTCCCAGCGGGCCTACGGCATTCTCATGGCAACCACATCCCGGAACTCGGCAGACACCCTTCGTCTGGAGCTGGACGGCGGCCGAGTCCGACTCACTGTAAACCTAGGTACACCCAACCGCACCCATATGTACACATACACAGCAGAATCTTAAATTTTAATTACCTATCAGGGGAATGCAGCTGACATCATCCTCATTGCTATTTCCTGCACAGATTTATATGTTGAATAATAATCTGTTTTACTATTCTGAACAAATTTAGAAAATTCAGCTGTATCTGTGGTAATTTGACTCATTCTTGACAGAGTTACAGACTTTGGTAGGAATTCAAATTTGTTCCTTGGTGAAGATCTATAAAAAGTTTCAGCATAAATTAATTTTTTATCACTGTGTCACAGTCCCAATTATGTTACTGCTGTAAAATCCAACCTTTCTTTTGAGGACATTTATACAGTGGAAATCATAACTGTTTTTAGCAAAATCATAAACTTTTCAATCTTAAAAGAGGCTCGTAACTCTTTCTACGTATTTTGTATCTGTGGGCATCTTGTTAAACATGTCTGTGGTGATTCTTCTGTATGTTTTGGATCGTCAACCTGATCAAACATTTTCAGTATTCTTGCAGAGGCCACCAGATTTTCACAGAATATGAATCCCAGGGCCTTTGGAAGAGAAACAGGCCCAAAGCATCATACATCTTCCACCATACTTAACAGTGGGCATGAGGTGCTTCTTCACCGATTCATCCCTCAGGAGTCCGCAACCTGTAACTCCATAATTTACTTACTGCAACCTATTTAGTCCCTGTGCTAAATAGGTTGCAGACCAATGCTCTAGACCCATCAAGTGTTTTAACTGCTGTAGTCTGATCTGAATCAGGTAATGAGTCTAGTTAAAGTTTCAGCAAATTTTAGCAAATGTGATGGAAGCTCAGAAAAGGTTTTTTTTATGGCCTGGTGTCCAAACAAAGGTTGCTATGGATACTTGGTGAACAGAAGATACCAGTTTTTACAGTTCACTAACAGTGAGCTTTGGAGATTCTTTTATTTTTCATTAAAATGGTCTCACTGTGAGTGGTAGCAAATTTAATTTGCGTCATGGTTCATAAGTCAACTTCTAAAATTATCACACATCTGCCTTAATTGGATGCTGTTTTCTCTTTTCTTTCCCATTTTGAGAGGTGGCTGAAAGAGGCCGACCTTTGTTCCATGCAAATGTATATCCAAGGGAAACAGAAAGTCATTAATTACTAATTAGAAGTTCCTGTTTAATGTGCATAAGTATAAAATAGAAATGCTTCAGCTGCATATATTTTAAAGCTATTGTTAGCTGAAACAATAATTGTACAACTGATTAAAAAAAACAAAAACATTATTCACCAAATTGAGATGCATTTATAAAGATTTTTTTCCCTAAACGGATAAATGTTCTCAAATTAAAGGTTGGTGCAAAAAGAGTTTAAGATTTTAAATTTATCTTAAGGTTTTATACACATCTTTACCAGGAAGGCCAATTTATGTGAACCAGAGGTGTATTTTATCATCTGTACGTTGCTCATGATGTATAAATACACACCATACACACCAACAAGTACAGTCGAACAGAGGGTCAAGCCTTGAGCTGCATTCTCTCTGCTCACTCCCAGCAGACCTGTGCATCCCCAACATCCTCAAACTTCTCAGAGCAACAACATACAACTAGTTAACTTCACAAGTACAAGCAGCTCATTTTTCTACTTCATTTCAGTCTTAGTTTGCACATGAGTTTAAATGCTTACACAAAGTAACACACACACGTCCTCACAGAGGGGTGCATGTGTTGGTCTCTGGTTGTCTGCAGCCACGTCTTTTCTGTGGTTGACGCCACACGACACACCAAGGCATCGTGGGTTATAAAAAAGAAAAAAGGAGAGAAGGTTTAATCTTCCAGGCTTTTTGTGAAGGTTATTCCTCTAAAGGGGCGACTAAACTTCTGGCATGTGTTTGGTGTAGCGGCAATCAACTACTTTAATTCATTTAATAATTGATAAATCGATAAGTCTCATAGGTTACTAAAAATCCAATCAGTTTCATAGTCTGTCAATAAAACTAATTGCAGATAATGGGTAAATTTTACCTTTTTATTGAGTTAACTGCACTTAAAAAGAGGAAGTTCTATCATTTTCATGATTAATATTAATTGAATGAATCAATATAGAAAATTAACAGTTTATTGGTCCCTGAAGACAAATGAGATCTACTAATCATTTAATGTCTAGGTACTACTGATAAAACAGGATGGACATAAATTACCTAAAAACAATTAAGGCATTTTAACAAAAAACAAATGCATGTTTATACAGGAATTAAAGCTGATTAAACACCTTAAAGTTATCAAGAATTTGTTTCACACAAAGATATCAAGAGGAAGGTTCTTTTAATGGTCTAATTCAGACTTTCATGACCTATTTTAATGGTCAAAGAGGCAGATAATCCTTCCACGTTCAGTTTCAGAATAGCATATATAGGAGAGAGTAAGACGTCTTACTTTGGTCTGACACCCACCGATGATAATCTAATGTCTTTTGGAGGGAAAAACTGCGTAGCTGGCCAAGTGGAGGGTTTATCTGATTCAGAACCAGATGACATGCCTGGAGAAAATTCCTGTAAACACACATCCGACTTATGTGTTTTACAAAAATCAGGTAACTATCGTAAAGGTGCTGCACAATATTAGAAAATCATGCATGTAGGATAATATCAACCAATACTGAAACGATTGTATCAAGTCCTATAGATCCCAGTTTTCTTCACTTTTCCCATTTGTGTCCGTCAGCATTTTGGGAACTATAGTCTGCATCAGCTGCGGGCATTTATCATAGTGATACTCCACCCATTAAAATTATCCTATAATGCATTAACATGAAATATGTGCACTCAGAACTCTAAAAATATAGTAGTTATTGCAGCCCAAACAGTATTTTGTAAACGTATTACCTATTTCTTGTGCAGCCTCAAAGAATGATCACTCTGGCTTCTTTGATTAGCTAAATTGTGTCACAGAGAACAAAGCAACCAATCAGGAGTGGATTTTGCTGCAACCATGGTAACTAATTATTGTGAGAGGGAATATCACATTACCAAATTTGAATTGCCTCTTTAACATCAGATGGACAAAGCTTGTGCAGATGCAGTGTGTCAATAAGGACCTGGGTCACAATAATTTTGATTACTATACAAGCAAGATGGTAAAGCAGCTAGGACATGAATTATCTTCAGAAAATATTCTATATTTTCAAAAAGCTTTTCTAATGGAGAAACTTGTCTAAATCAGAAAACCCAGAAAAGCAAAGAGTCATTCTAAGGCCAAAATCCAAAAAGTTGGTTCACGCTACAGCTGTCAATACACAAACTGACTCACATGACCCATCTCACTCTAAAGCCGTCGCTCAGGCCAGTGCAGCCAGTAACCGTGCTGCTTTACGCCCAAATTGAAACATTCCGATTTTTCTCCAGACTTACCAACAAATTTCACGCTCGGAGGAGATGAATTTTGCAGCACACTGTTATAAGAAAACACAAGAGTCCATTTTATGGTCCAGTGAGTGTTTCCTCAGCAGTGTATTTGCAAAGCGTACGCGCAGGGTGTGTCGACGTGTGCGTCCCCAGGGCGTGGGGAGTATATGTCTGTGTGTGCAGCATTAACCCTCTGCTCTGCTCTCCCTCCAGACTGTATCAGGATAAACTGTACAGCCAGTAAGTGATCCTCCATCTCACCTAACTCCTCCCCTCCTCTTCCCCAGTATGTATGTATGTATGTGTGTATTGTAGAGAGTGCTTTTAATATGTCCCAACTAGTTTTTACTCCTTTTGTCATGTTCATCTTTTTCATCTTAATCTCTTATTCAACCATCTTCGTGCCATATGTCTGCTTGCAGATACACACGCGTGATATAGAACGAAGGCAGTATGGGAGTTGAGTGTGTGCATGTTAGGTTACACTGCAGGGAGAGGCGTGATAATTTTTTTTTGCTGAAGGCCAGGGTTTTCCAGGTCAGCCATTTTAGCTGAGAAGAATAGATGGAGGAGAGGAAGTGAAGGGAGTGTAAGTGAAAGAAAAACGGGAGGAAGAGGAGAGAAGATGAGTAGGAGGGGTGATGAGGAAATTAAGAAGAAAGGAGAGGAAGCGGGTGGATGAGTGAGAGACTTCTCCTCTTGCTTGTTGTTTTACCTTTAAACACACAACCTATTGTTGAGCGGTGTTTCCTTTTTATTGCCCACACGAGTCGGTGCATTTTCCTGGCCGATGTTTCCGTCCGTCCCGCTGCGATCCGAGCCGAGTCCCCCGACGGAGTTTTAATTCCCTCACGTGGAGTTCCTGTCACGACCGCGGAGAAGGAGCGAGATGGAGTAAGGAGAGAGCGTTGGGTTGGTAGGGGGAGAGGCGAATACTCCATGACGGCAAAGAGGTGGTGAAATGGACGACTGCAGTTGCCATAGAAACCCTGCTAGCCACACAGCGCTGCCGTTCCGAATGTCTGCTGGCCAATTTTAGACCGGTCGTCTCAATGAAGATTTCAGTAGGCAGCCGCTTTTCTGGCACACTGTGCATACAATAAATTATGCATATCATATTCAAGGGGGGAAGAAGAAATTTATTTAACAGCCCGGCGCCACTGAAACAGTCCACTCAGCAGTCAAATAAAAGCCTCGGCATTGCAGAGATTTGAGGCTTATCGTTCAGGAAAAAAAGCCATTTGTTATTTAGAGCTAATGAAATATGAATTGCTTTTCTCCATTTTGTTTTCATTATTCCCCTCCTCTTATAATCCTCGGTGGTTTATTTTATTTGCTTTGATTTGTGTTTCCTCTCCAGCAAACAGCTGACAGACTGCAGACAGTCTATTAGGCTCAACTCATCATGCTCGATGCCCTTTTAACTCTTACCCAAAAATAGGTGCATGTTTGTCTGCTCCTAGGTTGAGACAGATCACTGCCTCACTCTCACTTCAGTCTGCTCATTCTCAGCGTATTCAGTTACATGTGGAGACCCACACACACACACACATGCATCAACTCACACAAGCTCACACATATTCTCCTGCCTTACTCCGGTGCTAAGCAGTGATCCATGGTAACTGGATGAGATGCATTGCCCAGAGCACAGCTGAGTCTCCTCAGGGGAACCCTGTGTCCTCTCTTAATGCACAACGCGCTCTTTCAGCTCTGCAAACGCACACTCGGCCGTTTCACGCTGCCACTTCCATTCTGATCAACTTCTCATATTTGTTTAATTAAGTTTGCTTGTCAGCATTTCTCTCTACCTCCCTACCTGCGAGTTTGTGTTTGCCTGCGTGCCTCTGTGATTGATGTAGACATGCTTGACATTTTCTGCAGCAGAATCTGTTCGGGTCAGTTTACTTCTCACCTCCTCTCTCCACCCCACCGTCATTACCTCCTATAGGTCACTGTAAGCAGATTCAGTCACACCTTACGAGCCCAAAGCGCTTATAAGAAGGAAAGGGACTTCTGTGTGGTGGGGGGGGTGTCGTGTTCAAGGTTGGAGGGGCGGCTGTAAAGTGTAGAGCAAGGGGACGCTGTCAGTCTGTCAAATGTGTGCAGTCAAGTATGTGAAGATATGAGGTTGTAGATGGACAGGGAGAGAGACATCATGCAAAGACATCACGGCTTCTTTCATTTTGCTGCACATCAGCACCTTGGAGAGCACTCTGTTGCTCCTCCGTGAGTGTAGTGCCACCTTGAGCCCTGCCGAAGCAATGCGCTCCTGGTGGAAAGCTAATTAAAATTGCATTTTCTTGTGAAAGTATTCGTACCACTGGAGCGTTTTCATATTTTTCTACCTTTACAACTACAAACATCTATGTATTTTATCGGGACTTTTGTGATTGATTAACCCAAAGCAGTGGATAATTATTAAGCGGAAGAGAAATTGCATGCTTTTCAGGGTTCCCTTTACTCTCGTACCCCAAAATAAAATTCACCATACTCAAATGCCCTTAGAAGTCACACTAATTGCAAATAAAGTCCATCTTTGTGTAATTTAATCTCAGTATAAATCCTGTCAACTGTTCTGTGAAGGTTTCAATGGTTTGTTAAAAAACATTTGAGAAAAAACTGCTTCATGAAGACCAGGAAACACATCAGACAAGTCAGGGATAAAAATGTTAAGATCTTAAGGCATTTGACATTTCACTGGTCACTGTTCAACCTTTCATCTACGAAATGTAAATAGTATGACACAACTGCAAACTGACATAAAGGGGCAAACATCTGGAAGAAGGTGCTCTATTCGGATGAGACCAAAATTGAGATTTTTGACCTACAGGCCAAAGGCTACGTTTAAAGGAAAGCGAAAACTGCTTTTCACTGTAAACACACCATCCCCAGAGTGAAATACGGTGGTCACAGCATCATGCTGTGGAGAGACTTTTCTTCAGCAGGAACACGAAGCCAGCTGGACTTGATAGGAAAATTAAGGAAGCTTAGTAAAGACTCACAGCTTCCGTCTTAGGCATGTATTAGAATAGCCCAAAGTTCAGATTTCATCTGATCTGTATCAAAAGTTGAGAATAGAGGATTTTAATCCATCCTTACTTTGCTTGAGCTATTTTACCAACAAATGGACAAAATGTTCAATCTCTACTTGTATAAAGCCAGTCAAGGAACACCAAAATAATACCCAATACTACAAAGTATTAACCCAGGGAGGTTGAATACAAATACAGTATAAAATAGATGCTTTGGAATTAGAAACTACTTTGTATTTATCCATCATAAAATCACATTAAACTGCCATTAGGTTTGTAGTGGTGAGAATGTGAAAGCGTTCAAGTCCCTGTAGAGTGTGTGAAGGGTTTGGGGGCAGTTAAAGCAGGTATGAGTGTGCAGTGTGTGTGTGGGTTGTAGGTGGTCATGACGATGTCGTTTATCCACAGATGGCTTGTCTTAGCCTGGGCCTATTGTGACTCACAGCCTCCATCTTAGGCACCCAAAGCATTGCCTTATGTTAATCTTTCAGTCTATGTGTCTCATCACCTGTCTCTCTGCTGTGTCTTAAAGGAGACATGTTTGTCTGTCTGTATGAGATGGCACAGAGGTGTTTGTCTCCCCAGGATATGTATGATTCCTTACCCCTCTGCTCCCAGCTTCCATTTCCTCGAACTTCTGTCCTCATTTTTTTTATTCAACCTGCCTGGCTTTCTGCTTTCTCTCCTTCTGGTTTTCTTCTCCTGTCTCTACAACTCTTTTTCTCTCCACCTCTTTGTGCATTTGGTTAATGGTGCTCTGGGCTATGTGTAGGTAAAGGCCCAGAGACAATCTTTGCTGGGTCGGGCCTCAATGATAATGAATGGCACACGGTGAGGGTAGTCCGACGCGGCAAGAGCCTCAAACTCACCGTGGACGACCTGCAGACTGTCGAAGGTAACCACTGCAGCCTTGTAATGTGCAAAGGTTTTTCTTAATATTTTACTTTCAAGGAGACGGATTGTTTTGCATTCTTTAAGAGTCTTAATATTACTTCATGATTTCTGAAGGTCTTTCAGCTTTTTTCTTTGGACAATGGCTGCTTCTTCATTAATTTCAGTTTCAGTCCAGTAAGTCGCCATTTTCAGAGGAATGCATGCTAGTTAATTCTGACTTTTGAATCATTCAGGCGTAAAATCTGTCACAAAATGGTGGAAAATGGACAAGAATAGGACCAAAATTATAAGATCTCAGAGGCACAAGATGACTGGAACCAAAAGTAGATAAAGACTAAATCAAAACTGAAGCCGCAAACATTTAACCAGTCCTCCCAACTACAAAATGCTGACGTTCAAATAGAAATATTGACTTCGATGTGTGAAGCACAGGCCGGGGAAACAGACAGCCTGACTAAAGTAGACCATATATACGGTACACACAGTCAGGCTGACAAGACACAGGTGCAAACAGTGAAGACAATAATAAGGAAGACAAGCAGTGAAAATTCAACTTAGACTTTTCCAAATAAAGCAGGAAGCAAAGTTTCTCAAAAATAACACAATACAACTAAAGCTGCTGAGGTTAAAGCCGTGGTGAAATCTGGGAGCAAAAACAACAGCATGACATAAATGTATCTTGAGTTATGTCTACATTTAGAATCTCAAAATCTAGTCCTGGAAGGCTAGTATTCTGCAACTTCTAGATGTGTTTCTGCTTTAACACTGCTGATTTAAATAATTAGGATATTAACAGGAGGCGCATGATCACATTCTGAAAAAGTAAAGGCTTTGGACCAGAAATGCATCCAAAAATTGCAGGACACCTGCCCCTCGAGGACTTAAATTACAATTTTTGGCAGTTTCAGACTATCACTTTTAGACATAAAAGCTTAGCTAAATATAAGCTTGACAGAATATTGTATTTAAGCACTAATGAGGTAATTTCCAAATATTTGATGATCAACTGATCTTGGAGATACTTTTTTAAAGACAACTTTCACAGACTTCCAAGCAGGGGCCAGTTTTGTAATATAACATACTGAGATTTTAAGTAGTTACATTTCAAAACCACTAAAGCACACTGGAAAAGAGGCAGTATTTATCTTGATAAACACTTCTTTCTTTAATTAACATATAAACACAATAAAAAGGTGTTAATGCAGCAAAATAATCCTTTTTTTATTTGAGCTGCTATTTTTGTTTAAAAGAAAAAATACAGAAAAATCAGCCAAAGTCCAAAGAAGAAACTTTAAAGATCTTCAAAATGTACAATGTATTGCTGATCCCTTTACAGCCGGGGTGTCCAAAGGAAATAATGTCAAGAGGCCATTCGTGGTTCTTGAAATTATTTTTGATTGGTCCCCAACCACAAGTTAAGAGTGATAAAAATTTGGCCAACAAAATAGAAAATAACTAATGATCGCAAAATCTGTTTATCTTTTAGTAAGCCCACAGTCCGAACAAAGTTTTTTTTATGTTATGCATCTTTAAGTATTTCATAAAAATTTTGTTTATTATCAAGCAGGTAAAACAAAATCACAAATAAATTTTTGCATTTTTAATTTAATGAATTTTGTGGCCCAAGAGAAGCTTAAATTTGCCAGTTTTGGTCCCAGGGGCAAAACATTTGGACATCACTGCTTTAAAGGATTTCAGGAAGGTTTGATTTCTTTTGAACAAAATATAAAGATATAAATTTCATAGTATAGTGATTGGTTGCAAGTATTGGTTCATGGGGGACATATTTAACTGTTAATGAAACACTAAGTACAGTATCTGTTGTGTTGGAGAAAGTATTTGCTTTAGAGTAAATCCCAAGCCCTCACCTCTGAAGTTTACCCCCCCACCGCCACCAGGTCAAATGGCGGGTGACCACACCCAGCTCGAGTTCCACAACGTGGAGACGGGCATCGTGACGGAGAAGCGCTTCATGCCCATCGTGCCCTCAAACTTCATCGGCCACCTCCAGGGCCTGACGCTGAACGGCATGCCCTACATCGATCTGTGCAAGAACGGCGACATTGACTACTGTGAGCTCAATGCCGTCATCGGCTACAAGAGCATCGTGGCTGACCCCATCACCTTCCGCTCCCGGTCCAGCTTCGTCACGCTGCCCACGCTGCAGGCCTACTACTCCATGCACCTCTTCATGCAGTTCAAGACAACGTCCCCAGACGGTCTTATTCTCTTCAACAGGGGAGACGGCAATGACTTCATAGTCATTGAGTTGGTTAAAGGGTGAGCTGAATAATAAAGCTGTGGGTGATAATATGGAGTATCCTCTTGTTACTGTGATGTATTAACCTATACCACATAGAGTTGAAACTAAATATTTATATACCACATTATCTTCTTTTCTCACTTTTCAACATTATATCAGGTGATTTTTTTTTCCTGGTTGACATCAGTTAGGATGTGAGCATTTGGATTACATACATGTCCTTAATGTTATAGAAGGGATTTTAAACTTGGGTCAAACGTTTTACAAATCTGCCACCACAGTTTGGTGGAGTTCTGGCCCATTCCTCCTGACAGAACTGGTCATGTTTGTCCACACAGCTTTCCATCGCTCCCTTTAAATTTTCTATAGAACTAAGATCAGGGCTGCATGAAGGCTGCTTTAAAACATTAACTTTGTTGTCCTTAAGCCACTTCATCCACTTAAAGAAGCCATTTTTGCTCAAGTTTCAACATTCTGATAGATGTTTTCAAATATTGCCTCAATATTTTGACATAAAGCCATCTATTTTGTGAAGTGCACCAGTCCATCTTGCTGCAAAACACTCCCAAATGTTTATTCTGTATTTCACAGCTGGGAGGGTGTTCTCAGACTTGCAAACTTCCCTCTTTCCCTCCAAATGTAAAAATGGTCATTATGGCCAAACAGTCCAGCTTTAATGTGGCTTTTTTGTGTTTCTTTTGGAGTAATGGCTTCCTCCTTGCCTAGTGGCCTTTCAGTCCATTAAAGTAGAGGACATGGCACACTGTGTAAAAATTACACTGTCTTTCCAGCTTCAGCAGCATCTCCACAAGGTCTTTGGCTTTTATTCTGGGATGGATTCGCACATTTCAGACCAAAACATGTTCATCTCTGGCACACAGAACCCATCTCCTTTCTCAGCGGTGTGATAGTCGGACATTCCCAACATGTCTATACTTGCATATAAATATTTCATATTTATTCCCATGCTGCTTTTAATGGTTTCTCCCTGAGTAGCATTTCAGCCTTTCTGTGAATATAATTCTCTTACTGACTTCAACCATCGTCTTTACAAAGTCTTACTTTTGTTAAAGTGCTCAAAACCGCCGTTTTGTGCTAAAACACATTTATCTCTGGGACACAGGAGCAATCTCCTCGCTGGGCGATATGGTGGCTGGACATTTCCGTTATGTTCATACTTGCATTTAGGCGTTTGAACAGATGAAAGTGGCAATAGTACCTAAAGCTGAACCAGACTTGTGGAAGTCCATAGACCCATAGATCTCTTCCTGGCCTTGGTTCAACTTTCTTTATTGTGCTTGATGTGTTACATGAAATTACATCCAAATGTGAGTCTCAACTACTGTGAATACATTAGCTTACCAAGCCTCATTATCTGCTGATTTAAAAGCCAAGTATATGTAGATTCTGACTTTTAAAAAATAAAAACATATTTAAAGACATTCTCTATCAATATTGTGGCATCTATAAAATCTAAATAATTTGGCCATCCTAACTGAGCTAAAACAGGAAAGTTTAGCTTGAGAAGCAAGTGGTTGAGTCGTTTTATAAAGACTATGAAAAACTCTGGTTTATATTGTAAATAAAAGCTTTTTTTTTTCTTTTTCAATTTAAAGCGAGTTTGCCTTTGCTAAAGAGAAAAGAAGTTGACAGTGAGGTTAAAATGGCCTGTTAAATGTACAATATAAAAAATGCACCAACCCGGCACCTCTTTTTTAAGTCTTGTAATTAAGCTTGTACAAGACAGTTAATAATGCCCTGAAGTGTGTGACCCTGTGTTGTTCTTCATCACAAAAGTGATTAATTTGCTTTCTCTCTCCTCCACACTGTGCTTAACCCCTTCCTTTCTCCATTTGTTCCCCAGCTACCTTCATTACATCTCTGACCTGGGAAACGGAGCGCACTTGATCAAGGGCAACTCCAACAGTCCGCTTAATGACAACCACTGGCACAATGTGCACATTTCCCGGGACACGAACAATCTGCACACAGTCAAGATTGACACCAAAGTTACCACTCAGACCACAATGGGAGCCAAGAACCTTGACCTAAAAGGTACGAAAACAGAAAAAATAGTATATCAGGGTTAAGGTTGATGGAGATTGTTACCTTGAATTATTAGCCTAATATTGCATAGAAGACTGTTTTGGCATTTAGTGATTAAACGCTCATTAGTCCTAGAATGATTAGAAGGTTAAAGGAGAAATTTGGGCTATGAGGAATAGACAGAATAAAAGTCTGCCTACCACTTTTAAGTCAGCTAATTAACACCTTGCCTCTCTTTAATTAGTGCAAAAACAAAGATTGAAACCAATTTAGTTATTTCTTTTACAGAGTTAAGTGGCAGACTATTCCCAACCAATCGGCTAAGAGAGCTTTTCTTCTTGCCTTTGGATAGAGTTAAGCTTTCTCTATCTATTATATTCCAGTCTTCGTGCTAAACTAAGTTAAGTGTCTCTAGGCACAAGCTGCATATTATCATACAGACATGAGAGCAGTATCTTTTTTTCAGAGTTGCATTCATTAAAAAAGCAATTAACCATACTTCCCGCTGGAACATTTTTGGGGTAAAAGCATGTATAATCGATTAATTGTTTTTAAATTATTAAATCAAACTGACAGCTATTCACTGTCAATTTATGGTTCCTGCCACATAACTGCTAACGTCAACATGGACTGGTGTGAGATTCTGAGACAATGATAACCTTAAGAAATACCAAGATTTAATTGTGGTTAAAATGTTTATATCATTTTAGAGAAGTTAATGATATTGTTCAATTATTGTTATTTTAAGAACAGAACATCTACTGTTCTTATGCTGCTAAAATATCAAAATGATACTAGTTTCAAACCACTGTCAGCTACTGGTATTTGGATTATCACATTTTAAAGCTCAAGGGATTAGCAATAAATCTTCCCAAAAACCACATTTATTATTGAGGATCTAATCATTGGCTTGACAATTATTCCAAAAATGTATTAGATTGTAAACTAAGGGTGATTTTTTTTTAGCATATTTATTTTGTTTCATTGCATGTTTAGTGTTATTTGACTTCACCCAGCTCAGCTGAATTTGAGCTGGGTGAAGTCACTATGCCATTTGAGCAATTCTGGGTAGAACATATTTACAAACAAAGGTGTTTTTTTTACTCTTAAATGCAAAATGTATATTTTTTTAGCATTTTGGTTTAAGCACTGCTCTAAATAAATTGTTCTTTCATTAAATGGCCTTTGTTGAATCTATATTCTCCAGTTATCAATTAATGAATTGCTAAATTATTTGCCGGTGATTATTTCAAAAACCGATTAATCAGATTAATCGTTTCAGCCCTAGTCACAGTAACCTGTATATTTGAAACCTGAATCCCAATAAATGGGCAAGATTTGTGTGTAGAGAGTGCATCATAAGAGATTCAAACATTTTCGTTGCATTGCCCAAGCATTGTGTTTCTGTTGCAATCTAAAGACTTTGGGTTGAGGAATCTTTTCATAATTCTTTCATAGATTAATTAATAATAGATCAAGTAGCTTATGCTGCATCCTTTCATGCTTCTCCACAGGTGATCTGTACATTGGGGGTGTTACCAAAGAGATGTACCGCGAGCTGCCGAAGTTGGTTCATTCCCGGGAGGGATTTCAAGGTTGCCTGGCAACATTAGATCTAAATGGCCGCCTTCCGGACCTCCTTGCTGACGCCTTGACGACCATTGGGCAAGTGGAGAGAGGTTGTGAAGGTGAGGCGCCATGGCATCAGTTGTGTTGCAGCCCCCCATGTCCCTTCCTCCTTTGCTTTCAGTTTTCATTTAACTCACTGCTGTTACAATAACCCACTAACACAGCTTTCGTTCCACTCTCTGTAATTTTCACTCTCTGTCTCCTCAGCCGGTCTTCCGCTTTGTTTTTTTTTTCTGCACATTGAGTTTTCTCTCTCAGCTCCACTCTTGCAGCAGTTCACAGGCATCTGTGTGCATTGACTAACCATCTAACTTGCTTGTTTGCTTTTTTGTTTGGCCGACAAAAGTTACATTGATGAAAGCTGACCTGCAAGGTATATCGCTTTGTGTGAGCATGTGGGACGTGTGAGTGTGAGCGACTGAGTGTGCTTAAAACTACCCAGTGATGTTTAGTGTTTGTGTGGATCACAGCGATCCAGAGTCAAAGGTCAGAGTTGATTTTTCCTCTCCTAACTGTTAGAGACATTACATCCGCTTGACTTGAGTTCCCCGCTATTCCAGTTTTCTGGCTTATTAACTGCATGCTTTTGTACCCTTTTCCTAAAGACTCGTAGCTACAATTCAATACTCCACTGATGAATCATTTCACAGCCTTTCCTCCATGCCTCATGTTAGAACTTCAACGAGGGAATTAAGTTTCAAGGTTTGATGTTTTCTTCCTCATGAGGCACAAAGAGGAAACTGACAGAATGATGAAGACTGAGTATTGGGATCCATGCCTTTATAGCTAAACTCCTCCAGCCTCTGACCCAAACATCAAGTCTCACCACATGCATGTCCTCCTCATTTCACTCTTTTCACAGTTTAGGTTCAGTTCTCTTTATATTGTATTATAGCATCCTTCTATTAGTGAGTCTATCCACAAAATCCTTGTAGGCATTTACAGTGCTGGCCATGTTTATTGATACCCCTGCTAAAAATGTGCAGAAAAAAAACTTAACATAAATAAAATTTTATTGCAGTAACTTAATATCATACTGAAAAAATTAGGAAAAAAAATCTACCTTTACTGTGGTTATGTTATTTATTAGAGATGGCACACTATTGGTAACCCTACTGGTCATACTGTGTACATTTTTACTTAGAACGTCTTGGTATTTCAACAAGTCCATGATGCTGTGCAGCGAAGTACAGTTTCTTCGAAGATCCTTCACATAAACTAACAGTTATGAGATATGAGTTGCTTTCCCTTGTTTCAAGCCCATCTGGAGTGATTATTGGGTCCAGTTTATGTCCCAGGTGGAGTTCCCTGGGTTCCATATTTCTAATCGTAGAACCACTTTATCTTGGGATTGATCCCAATACCAATATCCCTTGGCATCTGATTCAGGTATTGCATGGAATGTTAATAAACACTATGTATTTTTACTTTGTTTTTTAGTCTTTTTAATACAGACTTATTGTGGTTTTTCTTTGATTTTGCTGCATTTCATTACCATTTTGTCTGTAAAACCTTTTAGTCAACTTTGGTTATTGCTATATAAATATTTATATTGAAATTAAACATTTCTCAAATTAAAGGTTGCATTTTTCTTAATTTTCAGTTTGATAGTAGTATTCAGATGCAATAAAAGATCAATTTACACATCTTTCCCAGGGGTACCGATAAATATGGCCAGCACTGTATATGATTAATTATGCCATTACAGCGCAACAGTTTACAACTTTCAGTCTGCAAAGTTTTTCAATTAAATGTGGCCCAAAAATAACAACACGTTCCTGTCATTAACAACAATGGGCTGCAGTATAAACCACAACAAAGTGTTTTTATGATTTTTTTCAACCAATTTTTTGCAACCGCCATGTCTGTCACTGCAGGTCCCAGCACAACATGTCAAGAAGACTCTTGCTCAAATCAAGGAGTCTGTTTGCAGCAGTGGGAGGGCTTCACCTGCGACTGCAGCATGACATCATACGCCGGGCCGCTCTGCAATGATGGTGACTATTCTCCTACATTCTGTCCTACAAATAAATCATGCAGCCTGTTAAATCTATTTTTTCTTAAATATCTGCTTTATATTGCAGATAAAATGTAAGATTTTCATTTAATATTTAGGTATTTGATGTTTCTCTGCCTTTTTTTTTAAAGGGATCCTTTTGCAGACTTAGCCAGATAAATGTTCGCCTACTTTTTATAAACTGTATAATGGAGTTTTGGTATGCATTAATCAGAGCCACCACAGGAGGGCGCTGTCAACTACTTCTAAAATGAAATAAAAACTCCAACCTCTTAAGTTGAATTCCTAAAAGTGCCGGAATTCCTAAAAGGGCCGACATCCTGCGTGTTTTAGTTCTCTCCCTGGTTTAATACACCTGGATCAAATGATGGCTCATTAGAGGCCTAAGAAGAATATTGACATGCTGAAAAGGTTGTTACTACCACCAGGGACAGAACTAAAACATGCCCTCGAGGACCAACTTTCAGCACCCCTGCAGCAGATTTTCCTCTGTTCCCTCATTTATAAGTGACATACACAATAGTTTTGTTGCTGCCCTCTGAGTCAAACAAACGCATGAGTTGGTATTTGCATTAGTCATCCCAACCTCCTGCAGTAATGGTGAATAATTTGAGAAACACAGATTTTAGATCTTATTCAAGCCTGTAGGAGGAACAGTTAAGCTGTGACATTTAAAACTTCTATTACATTTCTAATTTACCAAATGCTCCTTATTTGTGAAACATTTAGCACCATATGAGCGGTGGTACCATCCACTATGAGGACTCTGATTTATAAACATGCTGGTTTTTCTCTGTGCTGTCCAGCTGGGACCACCTATATCTTTGGCCGGGACGGCGGCGTGGTGATTTACACGTGGCCACCTAATGAGCGTCCCAGCACCAGGGCGGACCGACTGGCTCTTGGCTTCAGCACCCAGCAGAAACACGCCGTTCTACTCCGAGTGGACAGTGCATCTGGCCTTGGAGACTACCTTCAGCTGCAGATAGTAAGACTACGAAGTCACTTTTAAGCAATAGCAGCATTTAGCCGTATGCAGATATTTTTTCTACATGCAAAGAAAAAATGTAAAGTTTTATTTAATTAATTCAAGAAGTGGAGCTTGTTTATTTACATAGTGCTGATTCACAACAGGCCATCTCAAAGCAATATATATATATATATATATATATATAGAGAGAGAGAGAGAGAGAGAGAGAGAGAGAGAGAGATTTGTTGTCAAGTCAAAACAATCATATGAACATAATTTAAAGTCAAATACATCCATTCCAAATTTTATCCTATTTATAAAACAGTGCTGCAAAGCTCACTTTATTTTGCCAATAGGTAAATATCTTATTGCTAAGGAAACCCAGACGATTGCATCAAGTCTCCAATTTTGCCGCATTCCTCCTCCTGAAGGAGCATATAGCAACAGCGTATGGTTGATTACATTGAGTCATTAACTTTCCATCAATCCTTCATAGGATACATGAAGCCTGCATGTAGCAAAATAGGAAAGGAGAACTGAAGATTTGACAAGAAACTATGGCTGCAACTAATGATTATTTTAGTAATCGATTAGTCTATCGATGATTCTGAGAAATAAGCAATTGGATTTTTTTTAAATTGTCACATTCTGCAGATTTTTCATTTAACCACTTAAGCTTTTTATATATTAGAAATACATTAAAAGATTTTAATAAAATATTTCATAAAATTTTTTGAAACAAGAAAATATACACCTTATTACCTAAAATGCAATGTGTGTTTGATCGTTTTATGTAAAGGATGCAGCTAAAAAAACTCTACCATCAAAATGTGGAAAGTTCAGGTCTTTATTCTTGATTTGACATAAATACAACATAGGGCTAATCTGTTGTTCTTTCTTTTTACACAATCTGAACCTCCTTTTTAACGTGTTCTGTATAGAACACATTACAGACAAAGATTTTTATTTTTTTTTTACTTTAAATGCAAAATGTATATTTTGTAAAAAAAAATTTTTTTTTGCTTAACTACTGCTCTGAGTTTTTTGTTCTTTCAGCAAATGTTTTTTTTTTTTTGTTTTGTTTTGGTGACTTAGACAATTATTTGACTAAATCGATTAATCTGATTAATTGTTTCAGCCCTAGACAGCACAGACACACAAAAAAACTCAGCATCACTGGTCCAGAAGGACCTACTATGTTAAGGGAACTGTATAAGGTTAATGGGATCAGCAGATCATTGAATTGCTTCATTTAGGAAAGAAGCACAGCTAAATAAACATAAAAGCTTTTTAAGCCAGTTGTAAACAGTAGTACATACAGTCAGATGTAGCATCTTCAGTAGCTTCATCTAGACGAGAGAAAGTGATATTAACCTTTCTTTACATTTCTCTCAAGGTTGAGGTTATTCCTGCTGCTTACGCACCTTTTGATGCTCCAATTTTTTCTTTCACTCAACTTTCCGCTAAGTAGCACTGTGAATAGTCAGCTGTTTAACGCCATCTTTTTTTTAAAAGATTTTTAATAGTGGTTATAGATCTAATTAAGGTTGGAGTTTCACTTCTTGAACTGAATTACAATGTTATCTCAGGGAGTTGAACCTATATTGCTCTCGCCTAAATAAACCCACACAGCAGATCTATCATCACTAAAAATTGGTAAAGCTTGTCATTATAAAAGAAATCTACCAAAATTATCTCAATCTGCTTTGCGTGCAGCTGCCCCACGTTTTTGACGTAAATGGTTCATTAATTGCATTAATTCTTTCAGATGTAATCTTAATGCTTTATGGTTTATGCTACTTATTTGCTAATGAGGGGGGAAACATGAACAAACAGAGCAGCTGCGGCTGTTCAGCCATGTTTCTGCATTTGAGTTATTTGACAGCCTCATTAATCAACCATGTTTCAGAGAGTCTTCACAAATCTGTATGTTGGCAGTAATAACGAGCGGACTGGCATTATGGGCAATTACTGGAAATGTTATGCAAAAATGTGCAGAGCTAATCCTAGCTATTCCCACTTTCTAAGAATCATCAAACAGTAATATGAAATTATAAATAATATTTATTGCAAAAGAAATCTGGTAAAAAAGGCAAATACTAATGCGTTTTCAATGCTTTTAGATTATTCTCTGTTCCTTCAAAAAAGATTAAGGAAGATAATAAATTCACCGTGGATGGAAAGCTCCAGAGTGTTTTAAAGAACCTCAAGTTGTATTTAACTTTTGAATTTTGAAGATTATTGTATTATTGAGTCTCACCTATTTGAATAAAATATTTGGAGGTTAATTATGTCCCTTTTAGCTGCTGGATAAACAGGGAGGCTTAAATTTATACACTAAGGCTGAATGAAACACTGGATTCATTACAATAATAATAATACAACACAAGTTTTGATTTTGTAGGCTTACAATCTAATTATAAACATTAGTACCTGGTACTTAACCTCGGTGGTACATATATTTATGAACACTGAAGTGTCTTTCTTTCCATTCATCTATTTATTTGTCCATCATAGCTCAATTTGTCCTTCCTTCCTTCATAATAAATGTTTTCTGTTTGTACTTAAAAGGACAGAGAATCTTTGACTTCTATTAATGAAAGAAGCATTTTCTCAATGTATTCCACATTAAAGTCGTTCTAGATTTCTCCTCTTAGAGCGAGTCCTTAACTAATAGACATCATCAATACTCCTCTGCTCCTCAGGACAAGGGCAACATTAGGGTGGTGTTCAATGTCGGCACAGACGACATCAACATTGAGGAGAGCTCCAAGTTCGTCAATGATGGGAAGTACCACGTAGTCCGGTTCACCAGAAGCGGCGGCAACGCGACCCTGCAGCTGGACGACCTGCCGGTCATAGAGCGGTACCCCTCAGGTAGGCCCTGCCCCACCAGTACAGCCCAGTCCCGACTCTGCCTGTCCTGGGGCAGACCCAACCACACCTCAGTCCAAATCAAGCCATCTTTTCCTGACTGAAGAATGATAAACTTTTGTTTCTTTCTGTTTATTTCCACAAACTAAGATTAAGGAATTTGTTTTACTGTTATTGTGTTTGAAATGAAATATGTTTGATCTGACATGAAATATGACTTTTTAAACCATAAAATGAGATCAGTCATTACAGTAGCTTGTTTACTCGTCAGTTGTGTTATTTTAGGCCTGTTAAATAGAGTTAAAGGTAATTTATGTAAATAGTCAATTCAGCTGTTAGTGTTTTTTCTCACCATAAAAGAAAAATAATAACAGTTGGTGCATTTTTGGATAAATAATAATTTTAAAACTTGGCATATTTTGAGATAAATGTTTAACTAGAGAGAAAAAAATAAGGTAAAAGAAAAAGTGTATTTTGTTGAATATATCTGTTTGTTTTTACATTTAAAAGGGGTAGTCGTCATAGGTAACATAATGAGGCATCAGATAGGTAAAATGATAAAAGGTAGTTGTTGTGAGGTGTGTGTGTATGTAATCTAAACTCAGTCAGTATGTGGCAGCTGTAACATTATTTCCCTGTGCTCTTGCAGATGTTAACCCCTGAAATGTTTTTTTAAATTAAACCCAATGAACAGAGAGTAAGAGTCCGCTCACTGGAAACGTAATGAGTGCATCTTCTCTTCTGTTAGTAAAAAAACAAAACATAAACACAGTGACATGCCGACAATGAGCAGACCATTACTTTCTTTTCATTGCTGTTCTTTGTGTATCCAGCTCCTGTACCACGTATGGATGTGCGTAATTACTACTGTGTTTTCATCTCTAAATTAAAGGCAACAATGATAACGAGCGCCTGGCCATCGCCAGACAGCGAATCCCCTATCGGCTCGGTCGAGTAGTTGACGATTGGCTACTCGACAAAGGTAAAAACCCTGATTAAAATTCCTTAAAACTTTGAGCTTAAAAATACAACATGAAGGCAGTTGATTATACTATATTGTGCACCATCAACTAACATCTAAAAATCTAAATCCATAACTAAGTAATTAAAAGTTGGGCAGGTTGTAGTGTGTAATACTGTGTAAACTCTAGTGCCTGTGAACGTATCTTGTTAGTGTGTATCTGATAATATCAGGTTAAAGGGACGATGGAGAGATTTAAATGTGAATAAATCGGAAAATAGAAAAAGAAGTACTGATAAAAGATGCTTTATTAAGACTGGTAAATAATTTTACTATCAAGTTGTAAACAATAAAGCATTTATTAAAGATTTAATGTATTGAAAAAAATTGTAATCAAGTTAAAGTACATGCAAATTATTGTTTAAGAATTATGTAAATTTGAAATGACTAAAAGAGCAATGCTTTTTGAAAAATATGTAAAAGTTTTCCACCTAAACTTCAGCAGCTACTTAAATTAGCCTCTAGTCCCTTTAACAGTGAGCAGTGCTAGAGCTTATAACCTGTGCATGCTTTATAGGGCTGTGACAACTGTTCTCTAGATCTCTGTCTCTCTGTCTGCCTGTCTGTTGCTCCTTCAGATACGATGTTGTGCTGCACAGCCATCACCACATCAACTATCTCTTAGCCCTGTCTTCTCGGGGCCTTCTGATTTCTCTTCTTCTCCTCCTTTTTTTGCTCTCCTTCTTCTGCTCTGCTCAGACTCCTCAGTCTCGTTCCCTCCTTTTCTCTGTTCTCTGTCATCACTCTTATCTCTCAGTCTCCTCCACGGTTCTCCACGGCTTCGATTTGCTCTGCCATGCTTAATCTATCCCATCCTCTCGCCATGCCTCGGGGGGGAGGATTGTGTAACACTCAAACACTGTCGTATGTCTGTGTGCGTGTGTGTGGCGCGTATGCACGTATGTGACCACTGGCGTGTGTGTGTGTTTGTCTGTCCACTCTTTTTTTTTTTTCTTGGTGCGTTGTGGTGTGTTGGGTGCGATTGGCTGTGTTCGTGCAGGTCGCCAGCTGACCATCTTCAACAGCCAGACGACAGTTCGTGTCGGCGGAGGCGAGCAAGGTTCTGCCATGTTCCAGGGCCAGCTGTCCGGCCTTTATTACAACGGCCTCCGCATCCTCAACATGGCCGCCGAGGGCCACCCGCACATCAGAGTGGAGGGCAGCGCGCGGCTGGTCGGCGATATGCCGTCCTCCTCCATCACGCCGCAGTCCAGTGCTGCAGCTGGCGGCAACCGGTCAGACTCCGCCCCCTCAATCAGTGACATCACAACCACCACGGCGACGAATAAGAAGCAAGTCGTGACACAGGTGAGCAAAATGTCTCAGTTTTGTTTTTTGTCCGTCAACGTCTGATAGGGTTCGTACACAGTCTGGAAAAGTTTGGAAACTGATTTTGTTTATTTCCAAGAGGAAAAGTGCAAAGCATATTAACTTAAAAGTAGGGCTGGACGATACGGCTGAAAAATATATCGTAATAAAAGGGTTTCATATCAGTTGATATCAATAGCACTGGGTTACAAATAAATATTTTTGGAAATTGTCTGTTTTTTCAACTGAATTAGGACTATTTTATGCAGCTGAATCCAAAAATGGCATCCATTTCTCTCAAATTGGGTCAGGATTTTATTCTAATTTGATTTAGAGGAATCCGATCTTCTGACTAAATTGATGGCTTTTTTGTGACATTATCAGTTAGTTTCCATTAATAGTAGTTCTTGGGTGGGCTGGCATCACTTTGAACTATGAAAACTTTTTGGAAAAATCCAAATTTTTCCAAAAATGTAATCTTCAAAACCAGAAAATTTGATAAACCAACAAAATCAATTTATTCCCCGTCCTACTAATAAGTATTTTAATTTTCAGACTGTATTCCCCATCTTATTGTCTAAATGTTGTCCTTTTCCCACTGTCCATTCTTCTTTCCTATACTTTCTTCTGTCCTTCCTCACTCATATCCTTCCTTTGTACCCTTTCTTCTTTCATTCCTTTTACTTTTCCTTTCTTTTATTTCTTGTTCATGTCTTTCCTTCCTCTCCTTGGGTCCTTCCTTCATCTCGTCTCATATCCTACCTTCCTCCCTTTTATCTGTGTCCTACATCCCCTCCTTCCTTTCTTTATTTTCCTTCATTTTACTCTTCCTTCTTTCCTTTCCTTCCTAGGGATATCTTGCAATGGCAATGTTGGTCAATTTTGCGATGATGTTGCGATATTTTCTTCTTTCCTCTCTTTCCCATCTGTACTTCCTTGACCTTTACCATTTTAGGGAGTGTCATTCTGTGTGAGCATCTGTTGTCGTGAGTCTGCATCTAACTGGCTAAATATTACATTAGCATGTAAAATGTGAGTTCATAACACTTGGAATATATTAGCCAACAGTTATTGCTCTCCAATTATTTGTGCTGGGTGACACGTTTAACTAGAAGTGGAGACCCTAATCAAATTCTGCTTTGGGTCTGACCCAATCTTGTCGTGACTCGGTGGTCATATCTCTTGTTCAGATGTAATTCTTCAGACTTCCTCAGCACACGAGTCTTATCAGTACCCTGCCATCATCCTTTAGTATGACAAAAGGTAATTAAAATCGTAATTTGCTTTGATAAGATTCATTATGAGTGCTAAGAGGATTAGTATGCACACAGCCCATTTATTAAGACCAGCAGAATATCAAGATGTGTCGAAGGGAGTGGGACTGTTTTTTTTTTTACTCTGCTAGTGTTAAAGGGAGTTTATTCGTGTGTCATATGTTTCATGCGCTGAGGCAAACTAACAAATTAATGTGTTTGTCCCCCCAAACACATTACTCATGTTAAATATGAAGCACCGACTGAGACATTACACATTATGGATGAAAAATAACAATGAATGATGATGGTGACTACAAATTAAGTTCCATTCAAACTGTTTCAAGCAGTTTAGTCAAAATTATCTTAAATGTTTATGTTTTTAGTCTCTAAATAGAAATATTGCTTATCTGTTTTGAAGTTGTCAAAAATGTGAGAAAATAGTCTACAAGCTTAAAATTCAATTTATATTCAATTCAAAAATACTTTATTTATCCTAAAGGCAAATTCAATGTTGTAACTCGTATCATCCAAGTATCTTTAAAGAATGATCCTGTTGGTAGGAAAGATCTGCAGTAGCAGTCCATCTTGCAATAAATCTGAAGAGACCTCTGACCAAAAACTGTATGACGGTTTTATGACATGCTAACAACTTAACTTCTGGCTAACAGAGACGATATTCCATAGTAGCAAATCCTGGATGACATCATCAGTTATTGGCCAGCACTGCTAATCCACCTCATTTGGTTTTTATGATACTCTTTAGATCTCTGGAAAATTGTTTTAATTTTTTACTTTTTTGAGACTCAGTTTGTTTTTAAGTATGGTCAATAATATCTTCTAATAAGGCATCATTACCTGGTCAAACTTCCTGTAAACTTTAAACATTTTTTAACATAAAAACACGGTGGACCACTGGTGGACTTCATTAGGGGAAATCCTGCCATGTTGCCACAAATACGCATCATAACAACTGTATATAAATAAAAAAATAAGAGAAAACAAATCCTTCCAGCACTCATAATAGTCCAAACATGCAATAACAACCCAAAAAACATTATGAACAAAAGTCAACAAGAAGAACAAATCAGCAAAATTACTCCAACATTCTGCTAACATGAGTGGCGTAATTCTAGAAGCAGCTTCTTTTATATAAATTGTAGCTGTGAGGAACAATTTTTAAGAGTGGACTGAAGTAATCAGGAATCAGAGCTTAAAAAGATGGACTGCAAAAATCAATGCTGCAGAAAATTTATTATTATCATTATCATTATACAATGCTACACTGTAGTTGTTTCATGCAACCACAATATGAGCTGCCTCCAAGCACCTCACAGTCATTCCCTCTTCAAGCTGTCATTACATTCAGCGAAACTTTGGAAATTTCAACATTGAATATGTCAGAAATAATAAATATTTCCAAATATTCTTATAGAAAAAAGGGATAATATAACCACAAAATACGTTTTTGTTTCTTGTTGCTGCTGTTGCATAAAGTGATGTAAAAAAATTTCCTCACCTTTGTTCTGTAATCCTGTCTGAACAGACTTCAAGGTCTGTGAGAAGAAAGGTATTTTGTGTATAGTGGCTCCCTGCATTTCTCTGCAACAACACATTCACCTAAATGGATTAGACGGTAAATTCTCGGCTAATTGGTCCCTCTGCTGACTTACGGGGCAATAAATGTTTTTGCTAATGGAGAACGGAATAGTTTTTACAAAATGTATTCAGTAATCCAGTGAGATTGAGACAACAGAAGGACATAATAGTTATTGATACGTAATTATTGTGGCTGGAACAGGAGAGTTGGTGTTAAAATAAGAGGAGACAAACTCCACAGCTTCACCTCAGACTTTTTTCGCTCTATTGTTCAGATCACTACAATCGAAATGTTGTCAAGCTCTTAGTGGGCGTCTGTGTCTGCTGCAGTTCTTCTTCTGAGTTATAAAACAGCCGCACCGGAAAAAAAATCCTACGATACCAGTTGCCATGGAAATAGTGGGCCCCACTACCCGCAGCTTACTTTCTCTCTTTCTCTCGCATCCAGACTCCCACAGAGAGTTGTTCCTCTGTGTATAAACCACCAGCTGTTTCAGACGTAAATAATGGAGCACTGATAGCTGTGAGCTAAGCCTCAGGCATCAATAATGGATTACGTGAGCTGGATGGATACGGCTGCAGAGTGACACCGCTGTCATAGGGGCTTCTTTTCACACCTCACCTCTCAGTGTCTCCCTGTGTGTGTGTGTGTGTGTGTGTGTGTGTGTGTGTGTGTGTGTGTGTTAGATGAATGGCTCTAGCTTAGTGAAGTCCTGATGTCAAGGTTAAATCTGACATGCAGCATTTTATGGTGGAATCGAAACCACCTGATGTGAAATAGGTCAGACCTACTATATGCTCAATATACTGAAGAGAGCTTTTGCGCTTATGAGTCAAGTCACTCATATCAACTCTTAAATTCTGTTTGTACTAGTTATTTTCAGTGTGAAATGCTCGCTCGCTGAGTTTTACACAAAATTAGGATATTTCATAACGCTAATAAGAATCATAAATCATGGGAAGGACTGCTGCCTTTACCTTCTCAAGAAAAGCAAACCACAAAACTGTTCACAAAGTAGCGTATCCAAACATATTACTAGAAAGTTGAGTGGAAAGAAAAACTGTGGAAGGAAAAGGTTTGCTAGGAAACAGAAACAACCACAACATTCAAAGGATTGTGAATAAAGAATTATGTGCTCTAAAATATCAAACAAAAAACATCCAAAAACACATATCTTCAATTCATATTTTCATAATATTCTCTCAAGTCCAAAAACAAAGGTAGAGAAAGGGATGAGCTATTAGTCAAGTTTCAATAATTAGTCAACATTAGGCAGAGGGGATAAAATCAAAAGTTATTAGATGCACCGCTATGCGGACATGGACGCTTCTGAATCAGTAATTAGAACTTGGATTATCTTAATATTCATTTATAACCAAAGTTTGATCTTGGTCAGGTCAGTTTGCTACAATCAGAATGACATAATCAGAACAAGTGTTTAATTGCACAATGATGTCAAAGCTTATTACAACTTTTACTTCTCTTCTGCTATAGTTGGTAGAATAGAATAGAATTTAACCTAGTGAAGTCCTGAACCTAATAAAGATAAGATTAGATTATTACTAAGTTGAAAATTAAAGAGAGAATTATTAAGCTGGAGAAAGTCGCACACTCAGCCCACAGTGTACTTTGACTTGTTTCTATTTATTTGTACCACCTGGTAAATTTTCAGAAAATTTTCAAGCAAATATAAAATTACAGGTTAAACCTTAAATGCTAGAAATTGTTAACAGACATAGTGAACAAGCAGACAATTCAAAAACAAATTATTGGCTCTGGGTATCATCATTACAATAGAACAGAAAAGAAATACCTCTTATTGTCCCACAGTGGAGAAAGTCAAGTGTACCAGCAAAATGTTAAATATAAATGGAAGCATGCATTTTCAAACAAATGCAGTAAAATTCCCCTATTAAGCACAATTTACTATCCAATTAGTAATTAGGTAATTCAAACAAGCTAGCCCTGCATTGTAAAAAAAATAAATAAATTCAAATTTACTGTAAAATACCTTCAGTTGTGGTCGCCAGAATTTTACTGTATAAATACAGTAAATTCCATATTTATACAAAAAAATTTGTAGATCCCAGAATTGTACTGCATTTATACTGCCAGTATTTTACCATAAAATATAAACAGTTTTTTTTTCAGTGTACACTGGACTGATGTTAGCTGAAGCAGAAAGACCTCATTTAAGTATTATTTTAGCTGCGCATGCATTCTTTGCTACAAATGCTTAAGCATAATGCTGAAGGAATGCTGTTATCACATTTTAGGCCATTAGATATTTAGTTTTTATTTAGAAAAAGGAATTGTTTTTTGAATCTTACACATTTTTAATATAGTATTACACAAAATATGCTAAAGTGGTTAAATGAAAAATGTGACATTTTTTCAGCCAATTAATCAATTAATCATCAGAATAATTAACTACTAAATTAATCGTTAGTTGCAGTCCTACTGATGCAAACTCCTTTCAATACTGAGTTTATAGTCCACTACTTAGTACAAGAAAAAAAAGAAGCTGTTTGAATTTTGAGCCCCACTAAAAAACTGACCATATAATGTCCAAGTGGACAATGTGAACACAGCTTCTGTCTTGTTTGAGAAGAGTCTACAGCCTCCCTATTGACGTTGCCTTGTGTTGCCAGGCAACTAACCTGGCCTTAACCACCACACACAAAAAGTGTAGATAAAAACAGATCGCGAACACACAAACACTCAGGTGGATATAGAACAATAGGCCTGTATTGCAGCACATTGCATCACAGGTGGGGCAGTGGGAGATGTCTTATTAAAGGCGATACAACTACAAATAATAGAGCAATTTACGCTTTGGTTTGCGTATGTGTGGAAGTGTGTCTGCTTGCATCGCCAGTGGGTTTCTCTGCTTTCTGCTTTGTACAGAAAGAATGTTTTCAGCAGCGTCTCCTGAAGTCCACAGTGAGTTGATTTTTGTGTGTTTGTGTGTGCTGAAAAAGTGGAAGGGATTAATAATGCATGACAGCTGAGAACCAGTGAAGAGATTGTGTGAGTGTTTATGCTAGAGGCGCGCTCTGAGTCACAGACCCCGGTTTGGGCTTGATGCTCGCTGTCTGTGGATGCAAAAGCTTCGGCTCCTGCGTACGTGAGCTCTTGTGTTCAATGCAAAGATTGATAGATGAAACCTGGGGCTCAGAGGGGCCGTCCGATTGGCTAAGAGGAATCAGCTGATATGTCCACGAGCTCTTTGAATATCTGTTGTACATCCACACCTTCCCTCCCTTTCTTTCTTTTCTTCTTCACTATCTTCACATCTTTGTCTCCATCTTTTCGTCCGCCCGCTGTTCATCTTTTAAATCTCCCTGCTCACTTTTTTTTCCTTCTCACTTTCCCTATCTCTCTCCCATCCTCCATATCTTTCCATATTTACTCACTACCCCCTCCTCCTCCTCTTCGTGTCCTGTACCCCCCTCCCTCTCAGTCTGTGGTTGAGCTCCAGTGATAGGCTGTTAATGCAGGCGTTGTATGAGTCTATCTCACCATCTGCAGTAGTGGAGCTAGCTCCTCTCCTCTCTCTTGTCAGGATCTCTTCATCAGCCCTCCAACTTCATCCTGGTTTGCTGTATGCCTGTGTAGACGAGTCTATATAGAAACAGACCAGTAGAGCATGCTTGGCTAGGAATTGTGTGTGTGCGTGTGTGTGAAAGTAGCAGACAAGCTGTTGAATCTTCTGCAGGAGTGTGTGAGGACTTAGAGCAGGTATTATGTGTGAACTAGGCAGTCAGGGAGGCTTGGACGGCCGCTGGCACTGCTCAGCTGCTCAGGTAGAGACTTTACTCTTTAAGCATGCTTCCTGTCTGTTTACTACTCTGTGCATTTCTTCCGTTATTAACATTTATTTGTCTGTATGTCAGCATGTTCTGTTACTAGACTTTAAAAAGTTGGTGAGAGACGGAGCATCTGGTAGCTTTTACAAGTCGGCAGTAGGGTGTAAATTGATTTTGTTTTCTTGTGCCCTGCGCAATAGGTGGATCGATACTTCCAATTTACACCTTCCCATTTGAACAGGGCAGTCAGCTGATTTTGTGATGTCACAAATTCAAGGAGGGATCTTGTAAAATTTTACTTGTTCGATTCTGATTCTGCAGGGCACGTTGGTTTCTTCGGATCAATGATTGAGCCCGATCTGCTGGGCATTGATCGGTGGCAGATGTCACGGGTGATGCAGTTCATGTGCTGGTCGCGTCCTGGCAAAGGCACAGAGGTTTTATTGACTGGCTGGATGCCAGCGGCTAATCTCACCCCAGCTGCGTTTGACAGCCCAGTGGGCAGAACTGATTGGAAACCCAGTGAAGGGAATAGACAAAACCAAGCATCAATGACCTAATGCATGTTTCAGGCCAATATAAACCACAGAAGACTTGTTTGGACCACCGTCATACCTTACAAGGCCTGGGCAGACTTTATTAGACGGTAAAGTAATAAAATCTTGTCTTCTGCTGATACAGCCCATGTTCCTACAAAGACAAGTTAATGAGAAAGACATTTTTAGTGGGTTTGTTACTCCAAGACATCATGGACCAATTAGTACTTTGATTAGACTCCAATTCTCCTCCAGTTTGGATGTAATCTTCCTCTCAAGCTCTGCTGCTCTCACTGGGTTACTAACATCCACTGCAATGCATCACAATCCAATTTTAATTTAGAGCCGGCACCAAGCGCCCGGCATGGTTAAAATGCACACACACACGTTTAAAAATCTCTGATGCCAAGGCAGGCGATGTTTAACGGTAGCCCATGAATATGCGGGGCGCATTAGCGTTAAAGAAAGACAGCTCGCTTTTATCAAAGCCCTCATCTCCTTTTTTCCTCTAGAACTGCTTGTTCTAAAACATAAAAAGAAAATCCTCTTCATCCCACCATCTATCTTTAACTAACTCTCTCTCCATCTTCTGTCCGCTCCACACTCAGGCAGGAATAGCAAATCAATGCACAGGTCCCCATTGAGGGCGCATACTCCCTTTTTTTTTTCTTTTTTATATTCCCCATCATTTTTAACAGCCTGAACTTAGAGTTGCCATGGCAACAGGCGGAGCAGGGATGGAGAGGGAAAAAGGGTGCCTTTTTTCCACAGACAGAGAAAGGATCTGTTGTTGAGGTATTCACTTTTAAGATACAGACAGGTGCTGGGGAAAAGAAATAAAAAGAGGAAGAGCTTGTTTAATGTTTTGCTGCTTATGCCGCATTTAACTCCCAATATGAGGTGGAGGGAGGCGGTGGGGAGGCTGTACACAGGAAGTGGAGAAATAAAAAGGCTGGCTGGAGGAAATAAAAGGGGGAGGGCTGAAAGAGCAGGAGATAACGAGTGGTTCCCTTGTGGGTTAAACAGGATTCATAGTCGTCCCCCATCCTGCGCTCCTCCCTGCTTCTTTTCTTCTTCTCCTCTTGATGTTGGCTGCCAGCCATTCTCACAGGCCAAAGCGTTGGCAAAAGTGTGGTTGATGGATGTGCTTTCTGTGAGCTCAAAGGTGTTGAAAATAAACAGAACAGATGCAGACCACAGACTGTCTCTGTACCCTGTGTCTTATATTTATTTTTAAATCTTCATGTCTTCTCTCCGCAGACGGTAGACGACCTGCTGGTCGCGTCGGCCGAGTGTCCGAGCGACGATGAAGATATTGACCCCTGTGACAGCTCAGGTGAGACAAGTGCTAAAAAAATTACATGTGTCACATTGATTTCTCCGCTTTTTTTTCATGTGTCGCTCAGTTGTCATTTTCTTCCCCTTGGTCACTCCCTGCTATGAATTTTTCATTTCCCCTTTGGTTTCTGCCTCCTGGCACCATTTTTTTTATTTTTGTGCTTTTCTTTGCTGTTGCTGGCTCCCATCACCTTCTCCTACTCCTTTGTTATTCACTCCTTGTTCTTGGGAAATGTGTCTTTTTATTCATCACATATAGAAAAAAGTACAGCAGTAATCTTATGTAATAGATCAACACAAAGTAGCTCTTATTTGTGAAGTAGAAAGGTATAGGATTCAATGGTGAGCAGCAATATATAAAAAGTTAGTTACACAAACCCTAAATCACTATTGACATTGGTTCCACTAAAGCAAAGGCACTATACTATACACTATACACAGTATTTAGTGG
The DNA here is from genome assembly GCA_903066825.1 of Alfaro cultratus. NCBI lineage: Eukaryota > Metazoa > Chordata > Actinopteri > Cyprinodontiformes > Poeciliidae > Alfaro > Alfaro cultratus. The sequence goes on along the minus strand of CAEFZX010012026.1, from coordinate 6,482 downwards.
AAGTTCATGCTAAAATGCTACACCAACATTATATTTAGCAAAAGCTAATGCTAAAGTGGCATACCACCATGGTATTACCCAGTAGCTAATGCTAAAGTACAACATCAACATTGTATTTACCAGAAGGTCATGCTAAAACGCTATACCAACATGGTATTTAGCAGAAGCTAATGGTAAAGCGCTAAATTCGTCCATATTCATATCCACCAGGTGTCAATGATGATTTGCACATCACTGTATGATATTGATCTAGAAGCACAATCTGTACAGTTAGCTCATTTGCACATGCGCTACAATAAAGAGTTCTGGATCATGGTAAAAATGAAGATCTAACTAAATTTTACTAGCTATAAAACAGCCTATTTTCCTAGAAAATGTTACAATTCCCTTAATGAATCATTGTCATAATTTAGATTGAAGATGATAATTAAGTAGAAATCTGTATTGGACTGTAATGCATACTCTGATGGACCTGTACACACGTTTTTATGAGATTTATTGATTGTGTTTTCAGAAAGTGCAACACTGCATCCCATATGCTGATGGGATACTACTTTATTACTCTATTTTTATTACTCCATCATGTTTGGCTATTGTACACAGACAAATAACCTGTTTTTCTTTTTTTCTTTTTTTCTTTTTAGGAAAAGAGTCAAAGCAGTATAGAAAATCCAAATAAACTATTTTATCTATATTTGTTGTTATTCTCTTTAAATCAGATTTATTTTAGCACATGCACAAATGAGCTAACGCTGCAGATTGTGGAGTGACGATGCAGAACACTTATAAATTTTGCGCTTCAGGAAGTGATTCTGTGGAACAGACCTTTCACTTATGGTGTCAATTTTATAGTTGTTGACTATTGCTAACTCTGCTAACAGTAAATTTTGTGTTTCAGAATGCATCCAGAAAAAATAATTTAGGGGAAGCTAAGTGTACTGTACACCTGACTAAATAAATGGTTGACTTAAATAAATGGTAAGGAGGTGATGCAATCATTTTAATCAGCTGTTCTGGAGCAGCGAAATATCCAAAATATGCAGAACCGGGTTAGCAGTTTCTGCTCTAATTGGAGCAACAGATGTTTCTACAAAATATTGAGTCAATGGGGTTGAAAACAAATCCATCCGATGCTAAAAAAAAAAATTATTTTCCTTCCCTTCACAACCACTTTCCAACAAAAGCCTAATAAAGTACATTGAAGTTTGTGGCTAAATATCTTTGCAAGGCACTGCATTTGGATTGAAATGATTAATCAGATAAATCGTGATTAATCAATTATTGAAATAATTGTCAACTAATTTAGAAATCGATTAATCGTTAACTGGAGTATACAGACTCAAAAAATAGCTTTGTCTTTGTCAGTAAATATGTCATATCCAGAACTCAAGTGGCACAGTTTTAGCTTCAACCCTTTAAATTCTGTAAAGAAAATCTCCTACTGAACATCTTTTGCTATCTAATTATTAATCAGTTAATCCAAAAGATAATCACCAGATCAGTCTTACATTTTATTGATGTAAAGTCGAGCAGAAATGGCTGAGCAATTAACGTTGATGTTAGAAATATTTTCTTAGCTTCAGGTGCGTCCTTTGATGCAAATGATCAAATGCTGGTTATTTGTATCGGAATGCCGTTATTGTATTTTAGGTTTTTTTAATAGGAATTTAATTATTTGTTTATTTCCATCTTTAAATGTATTTTTAATGTATAAAACGACTTTGGTGGATAAATTAAAAATATGTAAAATGTGGGGATTTTTATTCAATTAATCAATTAATCAATAAGAAAAACAATCATTAGTTGCACCCCCATAATGCATGTCATAAAGTGTAAGAACTATAATTTATTAGTTCTGGACCTCCTTTACGTCATGTAATCTGCAATCAGACGTTATGTAAACAACTTTGGCTCTAAGCTCCAGTTTACGCTTGACAGGCTGCCATTATGCAAAATCCTTATCAAATAATTCATCATGATGATGCATTATGTCTTCTTGCTCCTCACCCACTGCCTTTGCATGTAATTCAAATTAATAATGCATAAAGCAATCTGAAAAAAAAGAAATCGCATCGTTTTTCTCACCTCCCCTTTGCCTACAGCCCGCCCTCCGCCGCCGGATGTGAAGGTGTTTCCTGGTCCGTCAGAGGTGGTGCGGGAGAGCAGCAGCACCACCGGCATGGTGGTGGGCATCGTGGCGGCCGCCGCTCTCTGCATCCTCATCCTCCTCTACGCCATGTACAAGTACCGCAACCGCGACGAAGGCTCCTATCATGTGGACGAGAGCCGCAACTACATCAGCAACTCGGCCACGCAGCCCAACGGCAGCGCCAAGGACAAACCGCTGGGCATCGCCAAGATCTCCAAGAACAAAAAGAACAAAGACAAGGAGTATTACGTCTGAGGCGGACACGCCTTTCCCCTCCCCCCAGAAACAGACAAATATGCGTACACCTTTATATATAACAATATATGTACATAAATAGATATATTCTCCAAGAAAAAAAAGAAACAGTCATACACAGGGACATAGACATGATGATTTTAATGTTTACTCTCCAATAATCACACCTGCACACATTCTGTCAAGCACAAACACACATAAACAAGTCCACACGCACACATTTAAGCACAAACATACACTCACAGATGGACCTGGGGGCCTGGGCCCTCACTGTACAGTATTTACCAATGAGCAGAGCCTCTGACAGGGGCTTGTTTTATGAGCATTAACACCATTCCAAATGAGTTAGAAAGCACCAGTTCAACCACCATTTTGGCTCCAGCCTGGTCTGCCACAGTCTGTTCAGACTGCGAGGGGTGGAAACCAGACTTTAAGTGAAGCACACGGCGGGCCGAGCAAGAGGCAGTGCACCCGAACAAAGATGATGTAAAAGCACTAAGTGTCTCTTCCAAGCTTCTTGGCCTTCCTCCCTGTTAGCAGACAGGACTCGATGAAGCACAGCGGACGGCGAGGAAACAAGCACACCAGTGGCTCAAAGTTTAGCCCCGCAGCTACAGGACAGGAACTCAATGTGTAGCCATAGAGACGGTGAATTACTACAAGAAAAACAGGCACAGGCAGGGCTCGGTGAGCTGCTGTTGTTATGCTGCAGAGCTGATGTTTTTTACAGCCTCCTGTATAAATCACAAAGAAGGAAGCAGAGGAAACAAATAGATGTTTTTCTGCACAGGATACTTGAGACTTTAGATGCTACCTACAGACACCAGTGAGGCGTGGCCGCTGTGTCTCCCTTCGCGTACATACTGCACAACATAAACTGACTCTGAAGACAACAAGACGGTGAATTGATCACTATGATGAAGACGAATATCAAGGAACATTTGGACAGTACAGACTTTGGGGAAGGGAGGTGTGGGGGGGAATCTTATTGCACGTGAATTATCTTACTCCGTGTGATTTATACTGCGTTGAAACTCCAGATACACCGCCATCGTAAACTCCACCACCTCGGCTTCAAGTATTCCCAAACATTCGCTTCAAATAGTTTGGTTTTCAACAGCAATTTAAGGCCCCGCCCACACTGACAGAGATTTTAATCACAATTGAAATGGTTCTTCTGTAATTTGCAACTTCTTTGTTTCAAAACAAAATTTTTTAATCTGTTTTCTAAAGTGGAGATTTGCTTACATATTAGAAATTAAACAAAGTGCAATAAAAGCCTGTTTTGCACAATGATGAAAATTAGAGGATTTAAATTAATTTAATGTTTTATTCCATTGACTGCTTCGCCTTGTCCTGATGGCGTTTCCAACCAACTTTAAACATCAGCTGAATAACTGAAAGATAGGTGTATATCAAGAAGTGTATGGACAGATTTTAATGCTTCTGGCTTTATTTCCCAGAAAGAAAGTCAGAAGAAACTTTTAGACAATTTTCTAAATGTCTCCTTACATCCTTTCTTCCATAACTGTTCCTACTCTGTTTTTGTCCTTTCTCTTCTTTGCATTCTTCATCTTTCCTTCCTTTTGTTGCATTTGTTTCTTCTTCCTTCTCTCTTTATTTCCTTCCTTTTCTCCCTCATATCCCATATCCTTCCTTCCTTCCTCTCCTGCGTCTGTTGTTCCTTGTCTTCCTACCTTCCTTTTTCCCCATTTGTTCTTCTTATCCAGCGGTCTTTTCCTTCCTTCCTCTTAACTTGTGACTTTTCTTGCTTCCTGTCCTTTATTGTTTTTCTTGGTCATGTCCTTCCTTCTTTCCTCTAATTTGTCCTTTATTTCTTTTCTTCCTTGTGTCATTCCTTCCCTCCCATCTGCCATAAATTCATACTAAACTGTCATTTCTTTATGAATTGTTCGAATGTTTAGTAGGGGTGGGCTTTTATCGTCTTATCATCTATCATGTTAAAATGTCTTATCACAATAAGAATTTTGATTTATCGTTGTGAGAAATTCTAATTAAGGCTGTACAAAAAAAACCAAAACTGTCCATATTGTCAGGATTGTTAGTTCTACTTTGTTCAATGAGAATATCAATAAATATTAATAAATATGGAAAATATGATTAAATGAAGTTACTGTGAGCAGTTTACTGATACAAATCACATCTTTTTGTGATTGTTTCCTAAAGCAATGTTTTACAAATGGAAATGTTTTTCAAGAGAACTATTGCAATAGTGCCACAAAATATTGTGATAAAATTTTAAGTCCTGTCACCCACCCTTAATGTTTAGCCTAACTTTGCTTTAGCCATGCTCATAATCTTCTTTTTTTTTACGTAATTAATGTTGACACTCAACACCTGCTGATGCAAGAACGGTATTACACCAACATTTTTAATTTGAATTTCTCAAACCCTACAGAGGTTTACTTGGTATAAACAGATAAAAAAAAATTGTTTATTAAAAAGAATCTCCAGAGCAGTGCAGCCGGGGCCTGAATCTTTGAATTAAATCACAGTTTGAATCTTTTATTGACGAAGTGTTACCATCTGGACTGTGCTGCATGCCTGAGTCTCTGAGCTGTGCTGTGGAGTGGTGGTGTGTCCAAACCCTACAGAGGTTTACTTGGTTTAAACTGGTGGAGGAGGTTGCCATGCAACACCTGGATGTATATCTGCGTGTATGTGAGTTTGCGTGCGTGTGCGTATGGGCCATGCCCTATTTTCTATTTTGTTGTCCTAATGGCCACGCCCACTACACCTGCTCCAATTGACCACCTGTCAAAGTGAAAACCAGCCGAGGAAAAGACCGACCAAAAGAACAAAGTAGATGTTTCCACATGTTGCTAAGAGATAGACAAGTCCAGTTCTTGATGCCATCAGCTACTTGACACCTTGAGTTTTCTCTCTTTCAATTTACTTCCATGCTCCGTCTGCCCTCACACAACCGTTCTGTTGGGTTTTCCTTACAAACTTTTGAAGTGTGTAAACCCTCTGCAGCTCCTGATTCGACACAAGCAGTGCCATGACTCAAGCAAAGCCCCTTCCAGTTCTTCCGAAAACGTGACCCAACCAGGCGGATGCATGTAATACGGACCGGGGGCTTGGAAGAACATGAAACTGACTGAAGCGTGTGAGATTTCAGTGTATCGTCAAAATTAACAGAACATGTTTGCATATTTTATTCATCCTAAACTGGCCTTTTTTGCCCTCTTTTCCCTGATTTTCATCCCCCTCTCTCTCTCCTCTTTTATCCACGTCTATGGCTTTCTTTCCTCTATCTCCATGTTGTGTTGTCATTCGAAACAAAGGGAGGCGTCTCCACCGATGGGATCCCACATTTAGGTGTTCATTAACCATGTTTATTTTCTATATGTACAATTTTTCTACAGTATTTACTTTTATTGTTACGGTTCTTTGATGAACATAAAGTGGAAATTTATTATAAAAAATAGTTTTGAAGATTAATGAGTAAATAAAATATTACCCAAGTGAGCCTGGAGTGTGTCAGAAGAGTGTTGGGTTTTCTTTTATTGCTGCTGTCAGCCTGCAGTCAGCGCTTCAGTCTGTCATCAGGAAACATTACAGTCAGCCATGAAGGCAGATAACTGTCAAATTAAAACCGAGCTGTCAAATTTGCATAACTTTTTCTAAGCGGGGCTTCGGGCAAAAGAAGACGAATGCTCCTTTTATGTTTGTTCTTTAATTAAAATTGGGCCTATAGCCTGACTGTTTGTACATTCTTCTTTAAGTATGTTTATATAAATATAGGCTTATTTACAGGGGTTTGTAGATTTCACAAACTCAAAACCCATTATGAATAGCATTTAAGTCCTATATCTAAGCAGAAATATACAAAGTTAGACCAGTCAACGGTCGATAAATTTGCACTTACCAATAATAGACGCAAACGTTAGCTAGCAGCTAGGTAGCGGTAGCTGCTAGCCTCAGTCGTCTCGGACTCAGTGAAGAGGTCTGAGTGCGACCCAAATTATGCCTGACAGAAAAGTCCCGAGAGGAAAAAAAAGCGTAAAATAGGCAATAGTTACGGAAGAGGATTAGGGCCACAAAAAAAAAATAA